>JALNQK010000624.1:0-10138 GCA_028458525.1 Ophiosphaerella herpotricha
CTAATCCTAAAGTAGTATCTTTCTAATATATATATATAGTTAACTTGTAGTTAACTTATATTATTAGCTTATAGTTAACTTATAGTTAGCTTATAGTTAGCTTATTGTATTAATATATAGAATATATATATTAAGATATTATACTATACTATAAAGAAAAGTATATAGCTTTACTATATTATATAGTCTTGTACCTAACTTATAGCTATACTAATCCTAAAGTAGTATCTTTCTAACTTATATTATAAGGCTATAAGCTACTATAGATTATAGAAAAAAAGGCTTTTTTATAATAGCTATATATTTAATAGTTACTTATTAGTTAATATAAATAGTAGTAAGAATTTAATTAATTAATTTTAGTATCTATTATCTACTCTCTAGCTACTATTAATAGCCTTTATAATACTCTTTAATTTACTCTTATACTATAGCTTATATATATACTAGCCTATTAGCTATTATCTTTAATACTCTTATAGGCTACTTTATAAGTAGCTTTATAAGCTAAGTAGGTTATATATATATATATAAGTATTATAAAAAAGTATTTTTTATAATACTTATATTAACTAATATTAAGCCTATATATATTAGTATTAATCTAATACTATAATAGTACTAGGAATTATAAAAAAAGCTTTTTTATATTAGCTATATATCTAATTTAATAGTTACTAGAGATTATAGAAGAAGTAAGTATTTCTATATAGCCTAGGTATATTTCTATAATATACTAAGCCTAAATAGGATTTTTTCTAATAGTTTAAACTAAATATTATATATAAGTTATATATTATTAAGATCCTATAAAATATAAACCTCCTAATTATTATTATTAATTTATTTTCTAAATTCTATATATATCCTCTATTCTATACTCTACGTAATCTATCTAGAAACTCTATTATCTTCTTACTATCTACTTAATACTATAGGCTACCTAAGTACTATATTATATAAATAATATTATTATACCTCCTAAAAAGTATAGTAGCTCTAGTTAAAAGCTATATAAAATAATAGATACTAAAAAAAATTAAAGGTAATATTAGAGTAATTTTTAGTTAGCTTATAAAAGTAGAGAGAAGAGAAAGAAAGCTAATACTAGTAAACCTCTAGAACTAAGTATATTATATATATATATTAGGTAATTCTAACTTATCTAATCTAGAAATTAAGTAGTATATACTACTAGAAATATAAGGTTAAAGAGGCTAGCTATCTATACTACTTACTACTTCTATATCTATATCTTAGCTATTACTAACTATACCTATACTAATCTTATACCTACTCTATAATCTCTATATTAACCTAACCCTTAAAGACTATATATATAATACTAGTAATAATAAGTTAATATTAGGTTCTATAGCTAGGCGTTCTATATAGGTTTATAGTATTAAGCCTACTATATTAGATAATATATAGTTAGAGGCCCTAGTATAAGACTTTAACTAGCTACTAGTATATATACTTATTAAGGAATAGCTACTACTATTCTTATACTAATACTCCTAGTACCTTAAAATAAGTTACTAGATCTCTCTTATAATACTAATACTACTACCCTTTAAGCTAATAAGATACTATAACCTAAATTTATCTACTTTACTCTAAGACTACTAACTACTTAGACTCCTTTTACTCTAGATATACTAATTTATAGTTACTTTAACTAGTTAATTCCTATAGAGACTTTAATAATAAACTTATACTTAAATCTCTCTTAATATAGTTCTATTAATATAGGTATATAGATTATCTATATAGTATAATTTAAAGTAAATTAGTTATAAAGCTTATACTCTATTTATATATATATATTTAGAAAAAGCTTTTTTTATAATACCTATAAGCTTATAAGTAGTAAGTATACTTACTTAAAAAACTATAGAATCTCTAAGCCTACTCTTAGCTAAACTAGTATTACTAACTCTATATAATATACTAGCTTTACTAATACCTTTTCCTAGTAATAGTACCTTATAAATACTAGTAGATAATAATATTATAATATACTAGTAAGATTCTATTAATACTATTATTACCTTACTAGTAAGAAAATATAAATACAATAATATATAAGTAAGACTAAGATAAATACTTAATAATATTATATATATAATATAAGACGTTATAGAAAGGTCTAGTATATACTACTAATAGAAAAGTATACTTATATTACTCTCTAAGGCTATAGGTATATATAATAAAATATACGTTTAGCTAAACTAGTATTTACTCCTAACTAGCTATAGCCTAGACGTATCTAATATAGAAAAGCCCCTAATATTAGACTTTAACGCGTTATAAACTAAGTACTTAGATAATATACTTAATTTCTACGTCTTTATATATAAGTTTAATATTAATAGTATTATATTTCTAGTAACTAGCCTAGGTATATTCTATAAAGATATTAAATAGTTGTTTTATTTACTATATATCTACTCCTAATAATAAAACCCTTATATTAAATTTCTTAGAATTAACTTTACTAATAATAAATATATACTTGTATATTCTAGTAGACTTTAGAGGTTATATATTTTCTTTAGTTATATACTATAGTACTATATAAATAAATATAGTAATTAGGTAAGCTCTATATCCTAGTATTTAGATAATTATACTATAGCTTTATAGATAGACTATATTATAGTACTAGTACTAGCTAATATATATAGAGATAGATTAAGATACTACTACCTAGTATTATTTAAAGAAATCTAGATAAAATTAAAAATAAAGACTAAGTTCTCTATACAAGAATACTATATAAATTAGATTAATACTAAATAAATTATACCTTATTACCTCCTTACTCTATTATAGGATACTATTCTCTCCCTAGTAGACAACGTATTAGACACTCTTCTACTTCTAAATATATTTACTAAACCTAAGCTTATTATATCTAGATATAGTATAAAACTTTCTAGTATATCTAAAGTACTATTTAATATTATATATAATACGTTTATAACTAACTTCTACTAGTACTAGTAAGAAGAATATTTAGATAAAGAGTACTTTTAGCTAGACCTAAAATCTAAATACTATATTTAAGAGTAGATAGGCTCTACCTTACTTAGAAAATAGTAATATAACCTAGATTAAGTAATAAGGTTATTTAATTATTATAGTAAATTACTATAATTAGTAACTATTACTATATACCTATAAGTAGGTATATAAGCTAGATCTATTATAGTAAATATAAGGCCTTTAAATAATTTATACTTAGGTAGTCTTAGATTATATAAAGCCTATAATATTATTAAAGAATAATATACTTTATAGCTAAAAAGCTCTTATCTATTTTAAGCTAAAGCTTTTAAAGCCTTTAGTTACTCTATAGAGAATCTTAATATATAGGCTACTAAGTAGTTAGGCTAAAGTTAGTAGACTAGTAAGTTAGATTCTAAGTTACTTTAAATATATCTATAGAATTTAAAGGAATATATTATTATACTACTAGAATAATAGAACCCTCCTTTATTTAGAGACTAATAAGAGTAGAAAATATAATATAACTTATTCTATACTCTACTAAAGAATCTAGGTATAGATATAGATCTAGACTAGAGTAATACTAGTAATTCTATAGTATACCTAAACTCCTAAGTCTTTACTACTAAGTATATAAACTAATTCTAAATAGCTAAAGCTAATTACTAGCTTATAGTACTTAAATATAATACTATAGCTATAAAACTACAAAAGGGTATAAACTAAATAATACTATTAGCTAACTAAGAGCTTAATAGTTTTATAGTAATAGCTATAGTAAAGCTTATATAGTTTTCTTTAAGCTATTAAAATCTATAGTAATACTCTAGTTTATAGCTTAGTAAGTAGTAGGTAAAAAGCTATTTCTCTAATATATTCTAGTATAACTTACTATAGCTAATATATACTCTCTACTATAGAAAAGGTCTTAATCTATAGTAAGTTATAGAGTAGTATAGAATAATATAGCTTAACTTTAAGCTAGGTTATTAGAACTTCTTATATCTAAGCTTTAATATTAGTAAATATCTAAACCTAGATATTAATATAAATACTATCTATACTACTCTAAATATACTAAGTATAGTACTTTAAGCTACTACTTAAGAAAGCTTAATATAAGAGTATACCTATAAAGAGATTAATATAATTATAGCTATATTTAAACTAAGTAATAATAAATTTAGATACTTATATACTATCTTCTCTTAAATATATATATAGGCCTATAATATTATATTATAAGAAGAGGTTTTTACTAGGTAGTATACTTATATTAGTAAAGCTATCTATATTAGTAACTTTAATAAGCTTAGTAGTTAGTTAGAAGAAGTAAAAGCTAGCTTAGAAGTAATATTATTTAAGCTACTATATAGTATTCTTAGTACTAGAAGTATAAATATATATAAATATCTATAGATAGTATTTATAAAGTTAAAAGGTATTTCTAAATATTTTTTATTATAGGTAGATAATAGCTAGACTAGAAGGATATTCTTTTTCTTCTAGCCTACTTATTAATAACTAAATTAAGCTAAGAATACTAACTATATTAGAAAATATAAGGAAATTATAGCTATACTTTATAATATAGAGAGTTATATACTTACTCTTATAGAATACTATATTATAGTATTTAATTAAACCCTCTCTAAGGTAGTAGCGCGTTATATACAAGCTATTTTTTACTATAACTATAATAAGGCTATTATAGTATTAAAGAGCTCTAAGTATAATTTATAGGCTATTTAGGTAGAAAAGAGGTAAGAGAGTTAATTATTAAAAATAAAATAGATATTTCTAAAATTTTCCTATATTAACGTTAAAGTATATACTATCTATAATAGAATACCTAGAAAAAATAAAGCTATAGGTAAACTAGAAGGAGACAAAATTACTAGGAGATAGGTTATACTAACTAAATCTAATAAGTAGCTACTTAGCTATATCCTATTACCTATAGTATAGCTTAAATCTTATATAAATTATCTAGACTATCTTTATAACCTAATAGATTTCCTAGATAATATTAAATACTAGATTAGAGAAGAGTTTAGCTACGTAAATATATATATAAGTAGGGGCTTAGGTAATAAGATAGACTAGCCCCTATAACCTAATATACCTACTAACTATAGTATATTATTAGAGTATAATAGTAAATTTACTAGCTTTTTAGATTAGGTATCTTAGATAGGGCTAATATAATACTAGCGCCTTATATACTATACCTTATAAATATAAATAATAGTATAGTTAATTATAAAGATATTATACGCGTTATAAAAAAGCTTTTTTTAAAACGCCTATATTAAATAATATATATTTTATATATAACTACTAGGGCTTATAGTTAACTATTAGGACGTTATATATATTATAAAAAAGCCTTTTTTAAAATATATATAGTAGATAATATATATTATATATATAACTACTAGAGCTTATAGTTAACTATAAAGTTATTATATATATTATAAAAAAGCTTTTTTTAAAACGCCTATATAAAGCTATTAACTATACCTAAATCTACTAGGATTATAATAGTTACTCTAACTTACTAAATAACTTGTACTAGCTTACTTAGATATTATATTATAGATTATACCTATATATATTTTAAAAAAGGCTTTTTTACAATATATATATAAGGATACTATACCTTAATTTAAGTATATTAACCCTATATAATTAGAGTAGATTAGAATATTAATTATAATTATATTGTAGTATAAACTTATAATAGTTAATAAATTTATTATACTACTATATAAATAAAACCTAGCTATATAGTACCTTATATATTATAGGTATTATAAAGCTTACTAATATAAGCTATAGTAATAGCTATTAATAGATTAGCTAGATACTTATAGTAAGCTAAGCTTTTATAAGCTAGCTAGTAGCTATATAAAGATCTTAGCTCTTAATATAGATATAAATTAATAACTATCTTTTACTTATTTCTAAGCTTAATCTCTTCTATTATAATAGAGTATATATACTTATTTAGAAAAAGCTTTTTTTATATTAAGTAGGTAGGTTATATACTTCTATATATAGAGTAACCCTTATACTTACTTCTACTTTTACTTATACTCTCTCTCTTACCTAGTAAATACTATATCTTAAAAAATACTACATCTTAATAATTACTACGTCTTAGTAAGTACTATATATTAGTAAATATTTACGTAATTATATAAACTCTCCTTTACTTTACTTTTACTTTACTTTTACCTTACTTATTATTATTACCTAGTACTAGTTACTAGTGCTGTTTTTTTATTTAACGTATATAGAAGGTACTATACCCTTACTCTACTACTTCTCTACTTCTCTTAACCTTTAACTTATTAAGTTTCTATTAGCCTTAGGCTTTTGTTAGCTAAGAGACTTAATTACTACTATAACTAATTCTAAATATACTAAGAAAAGGCTTTTTAGTAATAACTATATACTATACCTACTTTAACTACTTACTAGTTGTAGTTAGAAAGACGCAAATAGTTAATTATAGCTAAGTTACTACTATATTCCTATAGGAGTACTATAGGTCTATAAAGAACTACTACTAGTAAGCTACTTTATATCTTTTTCTTACGTAATACTATATATAGACGTTTTCTAATAGGATAGAATAAGATAGTATTATATCTAATAAAGTAGATTATATAGGCCTAGCTACTTACTTAGAAGAGTATATAGGCTATAGTAATAGGATATACAATAATAAAGACTCTAATTCTAATACTACTAAAGAAAATTCTTTATATAGTAAGTTTAAACTTATAGTACTAGTATACTTTAATAAGAACCTAGAAGTAGAGTATACTAAACTAATATTTTCTATTACTCCTATAGTAATTTAATCTTAGTAGAAATAGGAAAAATTTATAAAGGCTATTAAAATAATAAAAGAAGATCTTATAGTTCTACTCTATAAGTTATTTTTAGGTAAATAGATAGAAGAGTTTTTAAGACTCTTTCCTAGTACCTAGTCTAAAAGCTAAGGGTTAGGAGTAAAGTCTCTATATACTAGATATAGTAGGTAGTAAGTATTATTTTAGTACTCTTACCTAAGAGATAAGAAATCCTAGGATAAAAATAACTATATAGTCTATTATAGTTATAAATACGTAAAAGAGCTTAACTATAAAAGTATATTTAACTAGGTTCTATTTAAATATATAGACGAGCTTAAATAAGTACTTAGATATAGGTTATAGTAAATAGGTCTTAGTAGCTATAAGATAATTAATAAGCGAATTAAAAGAAGTAAAACTAATTAAATTAAATAGGAAATATTCTTTAGTACTTAAAAGTCCTATATTAAAGACACGATATTTAATAAGTAATCTAAGATTACTAAAGATATAACTAAAACAAGCTATAGAGATACTATAAACCTACTATATAAACTAAGTAAATATTCTAATAATAAGAGACTTTTTAATAATAATAATATATATTATCTATTTTTAGTAGTAAATTCTCTACTACCTAAATCTACCTCTAATATTAGGAAATTACTAGAAAGTATAGATATTAACAATTTAGTTAGGTTACTTAGTATATAAGCTAAGCCTTATTATATTACTCTACTAATAGGCTCTAGAAAGTATAAGAAAATACTATAAAAGTTATTAGGTAATTTTAAAAAGAACTAGAAGTAAGTTAGCTAGTTTAAGACTATAGTAGCCTACTTACTAGAGTATTCTATAAAATACTTTAGTAAGTTTAAATATATTAAGGTAGTTGAAATTTTCTAATAAATTATAGAACTAGTATCTAAAATAGTAGTATCTATTAAAGAGGTCTTACTAGACTATATTAGTATAATTAAAGGTTAGGAACTTTTAGTAGCTAGTAAGAAAAAGAAAGGTTTAAAATTTAGTAAGTCTCTATTAGTAACTAAGTAAAAGATAGAAATAGCCTAGAGGCTATAAGTAGAGTAGGAAAGTAAAGCCCTATAAACCTATAACTAAAAAGCTAAATACAAGACTATATATAAAGATAAGAATATAAATAATCTTAAATTACTTCTAATTCTATAGGGCTATATTAACGCTAACAAGGCTATATCTATACTAACTAGTAGACCTAAATTCTAGTAAGATAATTTAAAGGATATAATAATATACTATAGTATTACTAATCTAGAGTTTCTATATATACTTTATTAGGATTATAAGTATACTCTAAAGTAGTAGTAAGTCTTTAGTATTATAGTATAGTAGAAATATATATAATTAAAGAGTATTAAGTTAGTATAGTAGCTCTATAGGCTACTATAAGTAGGATTAAATAGAAGAGAGATACTAATACTAACTTGTTATATAGCTACTCTATATAAATATTTAACTTAACTTACTAACTATAGGTTACTACCTACCTCTTACTTCTACGTATATCCTATAATACTATAGTATATATAATATTAATAATAAATTTAGAGTAGAGTTTACTAAAAGCTCTCTAATTACTAATAGAGTAGAACTTAGTAAAACTATTACCTATACTAGTTATATATACTTAGTAAGTTATACTATAAGTTATAAAAAAGCCTTTTTTATAATAACTATACTTATATAGCTTATAAAAAAGCCTTTTTTATAATAACTATACCTATATAGCTTATAAAAAAAGCTTTTTTATAATAACTATATATATAAAGCTTATAAAAAAGCCTTTTTTATAATAACTATATATATATAACTTATAAAAAAGGCTTTTTTATAAGCTATATATATATATATTAATTAGAGGTTTTAAACTAGAGGGCTAACTAGTATATAGAATTCTCTAACTTATAAATATAAGTATAAGATACTATCTAATAAAGAAAAGAGTTAATTCTATACTCTTAATATAATTATTACTTTACCTTTACTAGTAGCTAAGATAGTAGAATAGGTTAAGGGTTTTATATCCTCTTATACTAATATAGTTATTATCTATATAAACTTAGGTATACTAGATAGTTATAAGAGAATATATATCTAGAGTATAGTTAAAGTTAGTAATAAACTTTATAATAGATCTAGAGAAGAGAATTTAAAGACTATTATTATAATACCTTATAATACCTTAGCTTCTTAGAATAGACCTAGTACTATACGCGCTTATATAAAGGTAAAAGGAGTAGATATTCTATAATACTTAATATATCTTCTAAAGTATTACTTAGAATAGTATAAATATAAGTTTTTTAATATTAATATAATATATCTAGATAAGCCTTAAGTAAGGCTTTATAATAATAATACCTATTAATAGGTTATTAAGTAGTTCTTAGGTTATAAGATTTTATTTAGTAGGAGTCCTACTACTAAGGGTCTACAAGACTATTATTTACTACTAGGTATTATTTTATATCCTAAGCTAGAAGAAGAGGCTATAGGTTATTTTAAATAGCTAGGGTATATAATTACCTATCTTAGTAGAGAAACCTTTAAGACTAGAAGTAACTTATTCTCTCTCTTAGAGGACTATCTAGTATAAAAGTATTACTATACGTATAGGTACTTCTAAGCCTATATTATATTACTAATCTATTTTACTAAAATAGGAGTATAACAAGATAAAAAGAGCTTTAAGTAGGCTATAAGAGCTAGAGATATACTTAAGAACTAGATTTTACAATGTAATTATAACTTATCTTATCTAATTAGTAACCCTAATAACGCTATTGTATAAGATATAGTAGACCTAGTCTACTTAAATATAGAACTAATATTTTTACCTATTAGTTAATATAAATACAAGAGTAAGTACAAGTAGTAGTTTAAGAGACTTATAGTAAAGATAGATAATAAGGATAGCTTTAAACTAAATCTATATACTAATTACTTTATAGATATATAGAGTTTCTTTCTACCTTTTACTTATCTTTACTTTCCTAACCCTAACTACGTTAGAGTTAAGGATAGTACTTCTACTAGCTAGAACGTAAAATCTAATAAGTTTAATAATAAAGACTTCTACTCTTAGTTTTATAAGAGTAGCTATATATTTAAGAAAAAGATACTAGTAATTAGACCTAATTTAGAGTAAACTTAATAGTTACTATCTTAGATTATTAGTAGTAATATATATAAGTAATTATTAGAGCCTAAGC
>JALNQK010000625.1:0-10138 GCA_028458525.1 Ophiosphaerella herpotricha
AGATATATATTATAACCTAGTCTTATTTTAACTACTCTAGTAGAGAGGAATCTAGTAGGATACCTAGTTAGAGCCTACAATACTTAATAAGCTAGATAGGACAATAATTAGTAGTCTTATAGAGATCTATAGGTAATAGGTACTTAAGTATTATTTAGTCTATAATACGTTGTACTACAGCTATAAGTATATACTATAAACTAATAAGAACCTATACAAGGTATTAGTAGAGCTCTAGTATAAGAGACTTAGCTATCTAGGACTAGTAGCTATTAAGTACCTTGTCTAGTAAACTTAAGGAGTACAAGTTAAAGGCGTAACTACAGTTAAATGTAACGCTTATAGTAAGGCTAAAATTAGATATTAAATTAGTTACGTACTACAAGTTAATACTAATAGCCCTAGAGAGTAAATTATAATTAACTTCTATATATACAAGGTTTAAAGCTTTAGTAAGGAGAAGAGCTAGTTACTTACTACTAACTAGTACTCTAGACTTTAGTAAGACTTCTACTTTACTAATAATAGACTAGCTAGGTCTATTATTAAGATACTATTAACCCTTATTTAATTCTTAAAGACCTAGTTTAGTATTATAGTTAAAGTTATAAAGTCTAATAACGAGATTACAATAGTTAAACTAGATATATAGTGCTAGCTAACCTTACAAGGTATTGTAGTTAAGCTATTAGCGCCTAATACTTAAGCTTAAAATAGAGGAGCCGAGCGCGCTAGAGGTATAAACAAGGAGAAGTTACGTATAATATACCTTAATACTAACTTTCTATAGGAACTCTAGCTAGAGGTTACTTGTACTAGAGTCTACTTATATAACTAAACTCTAAACTACTTAAATAACTAGAGAACTCTATATAAGGCTTTCTATACGTTAATCTCTAGTAATAAAGCTACTATAATATTAATTTAAAAGCTAATATAATAGTTTACTAGCTATAGTACCTATTAGCAGACTTACCTAGGTGCGTAGTAATTGCAATTAGAGTACAACGTAAACGGGTACAGGTATTTAGGGTTAACTGTTAATAGGACGAAGTACAATAATAATTCTAAGTTATAGATATTAAGAGTATATCGCTCTAGGTTAAAGATTAGGATTAACAATATTATCCTAATAATAGATATCCTATTAACTATATACCTTATAACTTAGTATTATACTTAGTACAAAGTTATAACTTAGTACTTTGTATTTTACTAAGTACTAAGTTTAGTAACTTAGTAATTAGTACTTCGCTAAATACTAAGTTATTACGTAATAGTCTATTACGTATCCTAGTTGTATCCTACGTTACTATTCTATCTAAGTTTATCTATCTCGTAATATAATAGATTGTCTAGCAACTTAGGTTCTATTAGCTTAAGATCCTATATAGGGTTGTAGCCTATAATACTATCTCCCCCTCTATATTCCTTAGGGCTAGTATTATTCTACTCTAATACTAAGTTATTAGCTTAGCTAGTCTATATAATTCTTTCTAACGTTTCCTCTATACCTTCTTGTACTACTCTTAACAAACTTATGTTAGCTACTTGTATTTATTAGAATAGTATAGAATTTATGCCTTGTCCTTGTTATTTATCTAAGGGTATTCGTTGCGTTATATCCTAAAAGGATAGTAGGGCGTATATAGTATATATTAATACTAACGTACAGTATTATTATTCTAATCCTAGAGTATCTATAGCTAAGTATATGTATTTAATTATAATCCTTGTATCTAGGCTTATATCTTCTAGGGTAAGCTATTAACTAGGCTTAAGATAAATTATCTACTTAGATTACTATTACTAAAAAGGCTTAGTAAGAGCTACTTAATAAGGTAGTAGAGAATTAGGCCCTTCTTGTACGCCTTTATAAGTTAAAGGACTATAACAATAAACAGTCCTCTACTTAATCTTGTATACTTAAGGCTAAGTTAGATATCTTAGAGGCTAAGGGGGCGCGTTTATCCTCTCCTTAGGGGTCTCTTCCTATTGTTAGTACAACCTCCTCTAGCGTCTCCCTATCTATTCTATATAGTATTTGTCCTCTAGAGAACTTTAATAAGTTTCTTAGTTTACTATAAGGTAAGTTACTTAACTTTAACTTTAGAAGTCCTCTAGTAACTTAAAGTAATTAAGGTTTTCCTCTAGTTCCTATATATATTCCTATAGTTTTCTATCTTTATCTACTCCTAACTATTTAACTAGGTAGTAGTTTTTTCTATTTTAGAGTTAGTATCCTATAATTTCTTAGGCTTTATATTCTTCTTATTCTCTATATATATTAGCTTTGTAAACTATTAGTTTAGTATTCTATAGTACCTTTTCTAGTAGTAAAACGTAGAATATAGGGTATATTTTTATTCCCTTAGGTAGTTTTAATCTATATATAACTAGTATTACTTATTTCTTAATTTTATATAGTCTAATCTTTATATAGTCTAATTTTAAGCTTAGTCTTTTAGTCTTAATATTCTTTCTTTATAACTATACTTTTTCTCTCTCTCTAAATTAGGGTCCTTCCTTATATTTTTAGTTATAGTATCTTATTATCTATTTCTTTAGGAATTTAGTATCTTCTTTTAGTTATTTGTATATATCTTTAATTCTATCTATAATTTTTTGTCCTTATAGGTTCTATAATCTTATATCCCTTAGTATCTAGTATATAGTTAGTTCGAATCTATAATTTGCAAAGAATAGTAATATTCCTATTACTATGTTTTTTAAGCTGTTATAGGCTAGTTGTACTATTAGTAGTAGTACTACCTAATTGTTTTAGTTATAGTTAAGGTAATATCTTAAATATTGCTCTACTATCTAGTTTATTTGTTCTAATTATCTGTCTATCTATAGGTAGTATCTTGTAGATATACTGTATTTAATTCCTAGTAAGGATATTATTGTACTCTATATACTAGATATAAATCTAATATCTCTATTAGTAATAATCTTGTCTAGTACTCTATATTATCCTATAACTAAGTCTATAACCTAATATATAGCTTCCTTTACGCTACTCTTTTCTCTATATAGTTAGAAGTATATATACTTTGTTAGTTTATTAACTATTATTAGAATACTATTATATTTAATTCCTAAGATTAGGTCTCTTGATTTTAGTAGTCTTGTAATAAAATCTATTATAATAACTCCTTATAGTTATTCTAGTATTTCTACTAGTTATAGTATCCTATATAGTATATATCTATTGTATTTATTCCTTTAGTATTCTATACAGTTTCTTAGTACCTATATTACTATCTATCTTGCCTTAGGTATATAGTAATCTCTTAATAGTCTTTCTAAGGTTTTCTCTATTCTCTAGTAGCTATATACTAGTAATTTGTAAAATTATCTTATAAATTCTTATTGTATTTTGTCTAGTATATAGATTTAACTATATTCTATCTAGTATCTATTTTCTATTTCTTAGGTGCTTAGGTCTTTCTTAGTTTCTTCTTTAATCTATTAGTCCTATTTGTTTCCTGTTATTTCTAGGTTTGTAGCTACTTTAGGTTTGTTTATTTCTAAGTGCCCTTCTTTGTTTTTAACTAGTATAGTTCCCTTAGCTTTAATTTCTTTTTGTAGGTCTAGTCTTCTACTTAGTATATCTATAAATATATTTTCTAATCCCTTTGTATAGATTATATCGAAGTTGAATATTATAAGGTACTCCTACTATCTAGTATATTATTATATTAGGTCTTTATTTGTTGTAAATCCTATTAGATTTTTATAATTAGTATAGATTTATATCTTGTATTTAGCTCCTTATAGATACATCCTCTATTATTTAAGTACTTTGTATATTACTAGTATTTCCTTATTATAAATAGGGTAATTTATTTCTACTTCTATTATTTGTTTTAAGAAGTATTCTACTAGGTACTTATTTCCTATATCTAGATCTTTTTATTATAAGGCTATACTATATACTAAGTTTAAGGCGTCTGTGTTAACTATTAGTAGTAGTTCTAGGTCGAATATTCTTAGGACTAGGTCCTCTCTAAATTTCTCTTTTATAGTATTAAATGCCCTCTTGTATTCTTCTATCTATTTAAAAGGTATATTTTTCTTTGTTAGTCTTATTAGTAGTTTTATAAGTTCTAACTATCCTATTATAAACTTTTAGTAGAAGTTCGCTAGTCCTTGAAATTATTAGATCTTAGTAACGTTCTTTAGTATTAGCTATCTAATTATAGTATCTATTTTTGCGGGGTCGATCCTTAGTTGTCCTAGTTTAATAATAAATCCTAGGAAATCGGTTTTCTTTGTATAAAATTTACATTTCTTTATCTTAAGAAATATCTAGTTTTCTACTAAGAGTTCTAGTATCTTATATACGTATTTTATATAATCTTCTTTGTTCTTAGAAAATATTAGAATATTATCTAGGTATGTAAATATAAAGATGTCTAGGTATTCTCGTAATATTATATTAATCTTTTCTTAGAATATAGCTAGTATATTTATTAATCTAAAGGGTATAACCTAGTATTTATACAATCTATATTATATTCTAAATACTGTTTTCTATTTATAGCCTTTTACTATTTGGATTTAGTAGTAGGCGTTCTATATATTAAGTTTTGTAAAGATTTTAGCTTTACTTATTCTATCTTGTATCTTATCTATACGAGGTAGGGGATATCTATTCTTGTTAGTTATTGCGTTAGTTCTCTTAAAGTCTACGTAAAATCTTTTTTCCTTTATTCCTTTCTTGTCTATAAAGAGGGTTCTATAGGCTATAGATAAGCTTAATTGTTGTATCTATTTATTCTAGAGTGCTGTCTTAATATACTCCTTTTTAATCCTTGCTTTATCTTCTATTTTTTAATAAACTAGGCTCTATCTAGTAGTTTTACCTTCTTCTAGTTCTATCTTTAGGTCCTATAGTTTATACGTTAGTTAGTAGTTTTCTAGTTTTGTTAGGGGTTCTTCCTATTTTTTATATTCCTCTAGGAACTTTTTTATATATCTTTCTATACTTGCTTGTAACGTGTCTTGTTTGTATATAATTTTTCCTATTTTCTAATTAATTTAGGGGTTTACTATTTCTAGCTATAGTATTCCTAGTATTATATCTTAGTATTTATTAAGTTAAGTTACGTCTATAATTAGGTTTTAGATCTCTAGATCCTATACTTCTAGTATTAAAGGTTTAGTCTTAGTACTAACTAGTTCTTAGAATAGTAGTCCTTCTATTATACTTAATTATTATAGGTATTTCTTTAGTACTTATTATATACCCTATTGTTCTACAAACTTCTTTTGTATAAAGTTTTAGGTAGCTCTACTATCTACTATAATTTAGATTTTCTTTCTTTAGTAATAACCCTCTATAGTTATATATAGTCCTCTTATCCCTTAAAGTATTTCTTTTTAGGGCTAGTACTTTGTTTTAACTTTCTCTCTTACGTACTTAGAGTATTTATTTTATATATATTTGTACTAAGGCTTTCCTTGTACGTATTCTATAGATAATTTATATCTTAGTTCTAATACTAAATATCCTTTCTTTATTTTAACTAGTTACTATCTATAGACTTCTTCCCTTTTAATAACCTTTATAAGGTTTTAGTTATTATTTCTTTTTAGCTATACTCTATTTATATCCTTAGGTTTCTTATATATTTAACAACCTACTTCTATATAGGATACCTAAGCAATCTTATAATATATAGGGTAGTTTAATTGTACTCTTACGTTGTCCCCTTCTCTATACTTATCTTTCCCTAGCCTATCTTATACTAAGATATAGTACTTTACTAGTTTGTTCTATATATAGGCGTCTTCTAGCTATTTTATTTTTTTTACTAATTAGGTCTATTCTTCTAGTATAGGTATATCTCCTATAGCTACTATATTTATCTCTATCTAGCGTCTAAAGGATATAATCTTTATTTCTTTTAAGAAGTGTAACTTCTATTTATTGTATACTTCCTCTATTCCTAATATTAGTCCTTGTCTTAATAGGAATTTCTTATCTTATACTAGTTTCTCTGTTTTAGAGTTTTCTTAGCCTTCTAAGCTAAAATCCTTTTAATTTTCTATACTAGAGCTCTCTCCTTCTAAAGTATCCTCTTAATCTTCTTTTATTATTTGTAATAGGGTTAGGAGTCCTACTCTGCAGGTCTCTACCTCTAATCCCTTGTCCTAATCCTTATAAGTTTCCTCTACTTATTCCTAGATTTATTCCTTTGTTACTACTATTCTATCTTGTTTCTCTTGTAGAAACTATCCTACTCCTTATTTTACGTAGATATATATTAGGTATATATCTTTATAGTAGAATATCTAGTATAACCCTTAGTAGTTTTCTTAGCTAGCTACTACTTTCTCTTGTAGTTCTTCTATATATTCTTTAGAGTTCTTTCCTATCTTATTTGTTTTAGACTATATCTCCTTCTTCTTTTTACTTTAGTAATCTTTTACAAAGTAGCCTTTCTTTCTATAGTTGTAATAGGTAAGGTCTTTCTTACCTTCTTTCTTCTTACTTCTATAGTCTTTTGCGTAGTACCCTTTCTTTTTATAGTTATAGTACTTAAAGTCTTTTTTTTTACCTTTTTTATTAGCGTCTAGGATTATTAGATCCCTATAGTCTTAAGTGTTTCTTATTTCTCTATATTAGTTCTTTTTCTATTCTTAGAGTTTGTTGTTAATTTAGATTACTTGTACCTTTATAGCCTTAAGTATCTATACTCTTTCTATTTAGATTATTTTATATTGTATTTCGCTTTTTAGTCCTTCTTTAAACCTTACTATTAGGGCTAGTTCGCCCTACTCTATATTTATAGACAGTTATTTAAATATAGATATATACTCTAGTACTCTTTTTATTTATCTTAGGCCTATAAGTTTTTCTTCAGCCTATCTTATAACGTTAGTATCTCTAAATACTACTTTAAGTCTTTTAACAAATTGTTTGTAGTTACTAAATATTGTTACTATTATTTCTTTCTACTATTTAGGTATATTAAGCCTATAGTCTAACTAATATAGGTTAAACTACTTTATTACTTTATCTTTAAGGTATATTCCTATATATACAACTTTCTTTTCTTCTATATTAAAGTATTCTACTTATACGTCTAGATATAGTATTACTACTACTAGGAAGAGTTGTAGGTTCTTCCTTTCTCTATTAAACTTCTTAAGTTCTAGTATTTTAGGTAGCTTCTTTATTGCGCTTGTTCCTAGGCAGCCTATAATGCCTTCGATTCTTTCCTAATCCTTAGCTATAGCCCTTACCTAGTTTTCGTTCTAGTTAATATAACTCTTTAATTTGTTGTTTTGTTTAAGAAGTTTTGTAATTATATTCTTTATCTATTCTCTATCCTTGTAGAGGCTTTGTAGAATTCCCCTAATATCTCTAAAGTCTATATTATCTAACTTGTATATCTTAAGGAGTCCTTTTCCTATAGATATAGCTATTGTTGTTGCATAGCTTAGACTGTACGCAGCTTACGCTTTACTCTCTAAAGTAATAATTGTTAAAGTATAATAGTTTACTAGCTATAGTACCTATTAGCAGACTTACCTAGGTGCGCAGTAATTGCAATTAGAGTGCAATATAAATAGGTGCGGGTATTTAGGGTTAACTGTTAATAGGACAAAGTACAATAATAATTCTAAGTTACAGATATTAAGAGTGTATTACTCTAGGTTAAAGATTAGGATTAACGATATTATCTTAATAATAGATATCCTATTAACTATATACCTTATAACTTAGTATTATACTTAGCACAAAGTTATAACTTAGTACTTTATATTTTACTAAGTACTAAGTTTAGTAACTTAGTAATTAGTACTTTGCTAAGTACTAAGTTATTACGTAATAGTCTATTACGTGTCCTAGTTGTGTCCTACGTTACTATTCTATCTAAGTTCATCTATCTTGTAATATAACAGATTGTCTAGCAACTTAGGTTCTATTAGCTCAAGATCCTGTATAGGGTCGTAGCCCATAACAGCTAAACTTAGCTTATCTAAAAGTATATAGCTGCAAAGTATTTGTAATAACTAATAATACCTATTGTAGTAAGTTACGCCTACAATATCTAGACCTAAAGGCCTAGATTAGTTATCTTATTAGCTACTAGTTATTAAATATCTACTATATATAGATACTATTGTTAGTAAAGGTTATAAGTATGTAAGACGTTATCTTTAACAAGTATATAATCTTTAATAGTAAGACTAAGGACTTAATAGATAACTTTATATATTAAACCCTAGAAGAGATTACAACCTATATATACACTATCGAGCTACCTATACTAACCTATTAGCCTAAAATAGAGTTGTTCTATAAGGACAATATAGAATTAGATACGTTAACCTAACTAGATAAAGACTTACCTAGATACTACTAAGGAAGGAAGATTGTAGATTACTACCTAACTCCTCTAGCGTTACTACTACTAGCAGTACTACTAGCTTAGCTAATAACTAGCACGCTTGAGCCTATAATAAATAACTATAATAACTTAGGTTTATCTAAAACTATACTATAGGTAGTAGTATTTATAGCTAGAACTTAAGTAGGTAATATTAGAGAATATAGAGGAGAAGTAATAGATAAAGCTAAGATAAAGAGACTACTTGTAAAAGGCGTAAAGCTCTATCTAAGCTAGCTTCTACTTCTACTAACGTACTAAACTAATCTTAAGAGCTATCTAATAGGTAAGCTATTTAAAGAGGCTAAATAAGTCTATCTAGATAGCTATTAATAGATAAAATTATAGACTAAAGTACTAGCTAAACCTATTAAACTATCTAGTTAGTAGATACTTAATTGTATATAGGTATATATATATAAACTTAATAAGGAGTATAACTTTATTAAGTATAAAGCTTAACTTATTGTCTATAGAGACTAGCAACAAAATATTACGTCTTAAGATACCTACGTAGCTACGCTAGCTAGCTGCTCCTTTTGAATACTAATAGCAATTACAGCTAAGTACAAACTTAAGTTAAAGTAGTTTAATGTTATAAATACTTTTATCTATACTACAATTAATAGGGAGATATATATAAGAATACTAAAGGGCTATTAAAAAGCTAGTATAATTCTATAAGTCTAAAAGGCTCTATACAAACTCTAACTCTTACTTCTACTATAGTAGAAAGAGTTTATATCTTTACTTAATACTATTAGTTTTAAGACTATACTATACAAGCCGTACTACTTAATTAGAGATAGTATTATTATCTTCTTCTACGTTAATAATATTATTGCAGTATACTATCTATAGATACTTATAGAGGTAGAAGAAGTAGAAAGGCTCTTAAAAGAGAAATATACTATTACTAGTAGGGTAGACCTATAGTAGTTCCTAGGAGTAGAAGTTATAAGATAAAGAGATTAATATCTTATTTAGCTATTATAAGCTGTATATACTAATAAAATTAGCTAGCTTACTAATAAGTAAAATATATAATATAATACGCCTATAGCTACTATTAAGCTTAAATCTAATAAGGGCTATATAACTCTATCTAGAATTAATAAGTATTAGTATAAAATTAGCTTACTACTATTTACTATAGTTACTATACGTCTAGATATAGCTTTTATAATATTATAATTAGTATAATTCCTATCTAATCTTAGCTTAGAGTACTATAATACTACTAACTAAGTTCTTATATACCTATTAGCTATAAGATAGCTAGCTCTATAGCTTAGAGGTAAGGACTTACTTTAAGTAGCTAGTAATATATTGTTTACTAACAATATAATAGATAGAAGAAGCTTTTAAAGATATACAATTAAGCTCTTTAATAGACTAATTACGTAGTAAGTAAATAAGTAAGATATAGTTATAATATCTACTACTAAAGCTAAACTCCTAGCTCTATTATAAGTAGCTAAAAAAGCTTTATTTATAACTTAACTACTTAATAAGCTATAAGTTAAACTACCTATACGTTAAATTACAATCTAGTATAATAATACGTAGATAATCTAGCTTATAACTAAAGAACTAGCTAAGCTTTAGACTAAGCTAAGGTATATTAATATATATAACTACTAGCTAAGGTAGGAGGTATTAGCTAGTTAGATTTAAGTCTAGTATACTCTATTAACTAAGATAACTACTAATAGCTTTACTAAAGTTCT
>JALNQK010000626.1:0-10135 GCA_028458525.1 Ophiosphaerella herpotricha
GTGTAGTAGAGTAGAGTAGTTAAGTATAAAGGTTAAGGAAGTAAAGTTTTAAAAATATTATATAGGTAGTAAACTAGAGTCTACTAGCGCGTTTACTAGTAAAAACTCTTACTCTTTCCTCTAAAAAACTATACTATCTATTATAAATAACTGTAATAATTAACCTACTAATAGAGAAAAATATATACTTTTAATTAATACTAATATTAAGTTATATATTAAAATATTTAAGTATATATATTAAGTATTATATTTCTTATAGATACGCTAGTACTATACTAAGCCTTACTAGTTAATTTTTACCTTTACTTTACTTAATTTACTTATTATACTTATTTACTTTATCTATTATACTTATTTACTCTACTTATTATATACTAGTAAATAAACTCTCTATAATCTTATTTTTAGCTTAACTAATTATAATCTTAGTAACTACTACGTATATTATTATATACCTTTATTATAGTTCCTACGTAATAGATCTTATACTAATTAAACAAGAGCTGTCTAAGAGTATAGAATCCTAAGTCTTACTACTAAATATTAAGATCTTAGTTAGGTTTAAGTGCGTATAATAAGAAGAGCTTATAGAAGTATTTATTCTAGTTTTTTAATATAGTATATACTAATTTTATTAGGATTTTATAACTAAAGATAATAAAATTTACGTTATCCTTCTACAACGTAGTTAGAGTAGTTCTTAAAAAGGTTACCCTACTAATTTAAAGGTTCCTTTTAAGGGTAAGCTTAGTAATAGTACTTATACTATCTAGTAGTAATATCTAGCTACTCTATATAATATAGAAGAAGAAGTACTTAATAGTACTAATTTATTAGATTATACTATAAAATATTAGCTAAAATTAAAGCTTATAAAGACTAAGCTATATATATCTATACTAGATAATAAGAAGAAGATACTTCTTGTAGTAGAGTTAGAGAAGCTTGTAGAGAAGTACTATAATAATAAGAGAAGTAGTATATTATTATAGTTATTTATAATAGACTATTACTTACAAGTAATAGCTAAATAGTTAGCTAATTAACTTAAGTAAGTCTATAAGAAATAAGCTAAGATTTATTATAAAGTTAATATAAAGAAGTACTAGAGCTTTCTAGAAAAGATTATAAGAGTAGAGTAAAGCTCTTCTATTCTACTAGCCTTCTCTTATAGTAATCTTTAAGTTTTTAAGCTTTAGGGTATCCTAGAAAAGCTTATATACAAGAACTATTAAGATAGTTTAGTAAAACTTTATTCTAATTTATTTAAAAGTAAAAAAGCTAAAAAAGAGTAGTAGAAGTTTATTAGTAAACTTACTCCCTAAGAGTTAGAGATAGTAATAGATAAGAAGTAGTAGTAAGTTTATTACGTTCTTTTATTATATATATATACTAATTATACTAGATAAAGTAAACCTACACCTATAATAGATCTCTTTAGTAATAAAGAGATAATTCTTAAAAGTAACAGGCTCTATATTATAGGTAATAAGAGTAATAAATATAAAGAGGAAGTTAATTATAATTCTAAAATTAATAATTATTATAATTAATAAGAGGATAAGTATAAGACTTAAGAGTAGTATAATAAACTTAAAGTAGAGGCTACTAAATCTTCTAATACTAGTAATAAAGATAAATTAGAGTTTAAGAGTTTTTCTAATAGTAAGAAAGAGGCTAAGAGCTCTTCTAATTATAACCCTAGTTAAGATAATATATAGCTAATACTATTAGGGTTTAAGATAAAGGTCTTAGCTAAAACTAAGTTATAAGCTTATCTATAACTAGTTAGTAGTAATAATTATAGTAAATAATTATATATAAATCCCTAGTAACTAAATTTAATTTTAGTTTAAAACTTAGATTTTATACTATAATTATTATACTAAAAAGATATCTATAGTAATATCTAAGAGATATATAAATAAATTTAAGTTTAAATAAAATAATTAAAGTCTTACTCTATATTATAACTACTATCTATTTATTATAGCTTTTTATTATATTTCTATTATTAACTACTATTAGTATAGCTAATATTAATCCTTTTCTTAACCTTCTATAAATACTTTACTAATTTAAGATAGATACTTCCTAGATTATCTATAGAAAGAGGAAGATAACTATTACTTTACTAAGATACTCCTTATTAACTATTTAGTAAGATAAGTAGTAAGAGAAGATAATATAGGCTTTAGAGCCTAAAGCTAGTAACTTATACTAAAACTCTACTACTTATATAAGCTAAGTTTAGATATAATTTAGTAAAGCTATATACCTCCTAAGTAGTTACTTATATATATTCTACTTTAACTATAGCCTTATACTTTAATATCTAGTAGTTAAGGTAATAGGTATAAAGTATCTTTTTAACTACTTTAAGTCCTAGGCTTATATAGATACTCTAGTCCCTATTTACTCTTAGTTACTTATACCTACTAGGTAACTTTCTTAACCTTAAAATAGTAACTTACTAAAATTAATTCTTTTATACTCTACTATAGCTTTTAAGAAAGAGCTTATATAAGTAGTAGTAGATAATAACTAGTCTTTTTAGATAGTTAAATAGCTATCTTTCTAATACTTCTTTTAGTTTCTTAAGCCTAATACTATAATAACTAGCTATTATAAATTTTAAATAATATTCTAGAACTAATTTATAATAGCTAAAAAGTCTCTCCTTTATAATATTAGTATAATAACTAAACTCTTAATTATACTAGATACTTAGTCTATAAATAGCTATTTTAGCTTTCTAGTAATTAAAAGGTACTATATTAATAATAACTAGTAACTTTAAGATAAATTACTAGACTTTATCCTAATTTATAGAAGATATATAAGAACTTCTATAGTAGTAGAAGTACTATAGGTCCTTTCTAATATAAATACTAAATAATAGCTCCTAGTAATTACTTGTAATAATACTAGTAATAATAGTGTACTTACTAGTACTATTTAAATAAAACTATAAGAAGAGGGTATTAATTAGAACCTAAGAGAAAACTTAGTTCCTTACCTTACCTATATTATAATAGGTTGCCGGCTATAGTACCTATTAGTAGACTTACTTAGGTGTATAGTAATTGCAATTAGAGTGCAACGTAAATAGATATAGGTGTTAGGTTAACTGTTAATAGGACGAAGTATAATAATAATTCTAAATTATAGATATTAAGAGTATATTACTCTAGGTTAAAGATTAGGATTAACAATACTATTCTAATAATAGACATCTTACTAACTATATACTTATAGTTTCTTCTTAATCTATTACTCTATAGAGTAGATCTATAGATTATCCTAATCTATTAATCTATAGAATAGATCTATAGATTGTCTTAATCTATTAATCTATAGGATAGATCTATAGATTATCTTACGTAATATTATTACGTATTTAGGTTATATTTAATGTTATTATCCTATATAAGTCCTTTAGACTTATAGCCTATTAAGTTGTTATACAAAGGTAACCTAAGCTCTATAAGTTCTAATTCTTGTATAGGGTTATAACCTATAATACTATCTCTCTCCTTAGGTTCTATTAGGCTAAGGTTATCCTAGTTTTCTAATTTATTAGGGTCTTGTCTACTAATTATTCTTTCTTATACGTTCCCTATACTAGCTAAATCTACCCTTTATTAACTTAATCTTGCTAACTAGGTATTACGTAGAGGTATTAAAATATTTCCTTGTTCTTATTACTATTCTCTAGATACTATATACCTATTCTCTTTAAAGCTTAGTAAGGCTTATAAGGTATATATTTAAGCTAACGTTTGTAGTTCTTGTAATATCTCTAGCGTATCTGTTTCTAAGTGTAGGCCTTTAATTATAACGTATACGCTAGGGCTAAATTCTAATAGGGAGAGCTACTAACTAGGCTAAAGTAAAACTATTATTATAGATCTTAGAGGCTAAGGCTAAGTAGGAGCGTACTCTTAATATACTAGTAAAAGTCTAGGCGCATTTAGCTTATCTTTGTAAGTTATAAGCTTATAATAATAAAAGGATTAGTGCATAATATACTATACTTAAGGCTAAGTTAGATATTAAAGAGGCTAGGGCGTTGTAATAGCTATCTATTATCTTAGGTAGTCCTATAGCCTCTCTTACTATTCTTAGTACTACTATCTCTCTATACGCCTCTCTATCTATTATAAATAGCAACTGTCCTCTATAGGACTTTAACTTATTTCTTAGTTTACTATAAGGTAAGTTACTTAGTTTTAACTTTAAAAGTCCTTTAGTAACTTAGAGTAATTAAGATTTTCCTCTAGTTCCTATATATATTCCTATAGTCTTCTATCTTTATCTATTCCTAACTATTTAACTAGGTAGTAGTTTTTCCTAT
Organism: Ophiosphaerella herpotricha; assembly: GCA_028458525.1. Taxonomy (NCBI): domain Eukaryota; kingdom Fungi; phylum Ascomycota; class Dothideomycetes; order Pleosporales; family Phaeosphaeriaceae; genus Ophiosphaerella; species Ophiosphaerella herpotricha. The sequence goes on from JALNQK010000626.1 coordinate 4,361, forward strand.
TTTAGAGTTAGTATCCTATAATCTCTTAGGCTTTATATTCTTCTTATTCTCTATATATATTAGCTTTGTAAACTATTAGTTTAGTATTCTGTAGTACCTTTTCTAGTAGTAAAACGTAGAATATAGAGTATATTTTTATTCCCTTAAGTAGTTTTAATCTATATATAACTAGTATTACTTATTTCTTAATTTTATATAGTCTAATTTTTATATAGTCTAATTTTAAACTTAGTCTCTTAGTCTTAATATTCTTTCTTTGTAACTATACCTTTTCTCTCTCTCTAAATTAAGGTCCTTCTTTGTATTTTTAATTATAGTATCTTGTTATTTATTTCTTTAGGAATTTAGTATCTTCTTTTAGTTATTCGTGTATATCTTTAATTCTATCTATAATTTTTTATTCTTGTAGGTTCTATAATCTTATATCTCTTAGTATCTAGTATATAGTTGGTTTGAATCTATAATTTGCAAAGAATAGTAATATTCCTATTACTACGTTCTTTAAGCTATTATAGGCTAATTATACTATTAGTAGTAGTACTACCTAATTATTTTAGTTGTAATTAAGGTAGTATCTTAAATATTACTCTACTATCTAGTTTATTTGTTCTAATTGTCTATCTATTTATAGGTAGTATCCTGTAGATATACTATATTTAATTCCTAGTAAGGATATTATAGTATTCTATATACTAGATATAAATCTAATATCTCTATCTATAATAATCTTGTCTAGTACTCTATATTATCTTATAACTAAGTCTATAACCTAGTATATAGCTTCTTTTACGCTACTCTTTTCTTTATATAGTTAGAAGTACGTATACTTTATTAGTTTATTAACTATTGTTAGAATACTATTATATTTAATTCCTAAGATTAGGTCTCTTGATTTTAGTAGTCTAGTAATAAAATCTATTATAATAACTCCCTATAGTTATTCTAGTACTTTTACTAGTTATAGTATCCTATATAGTATATATCTATTATATTTATTCCTCTAGTATTCTATATAGTCTTTTAGTACTTATATTACTACTTGTCTTGCCTTAGGTATATAGTAGTTTCTTACTAGTCTTTCTAGGGTTTTCTCTATTCCCTAGTAGCTATATACTAGTAATTTGTAATATTATCTTATAAATTCTTATTATATTTTAGCTAGTATATAGATTTGTCTATATTCTATTTAGAATCTATTTTCTATTTCTTAGGTACTTAGATCCTTCTTAGTTTCTTCTTTAATCTACTAGTCCTATTTATTTCCTATTATTTCTAGGTTTATAGCTACTTTAGGTTTATTTATTTCTAAGTATCCTTCTTTATTTTTAACTAGTATAGTTCCTTTAGCTTTAATTTCCTTTTATAGGTCTAGTCTTCTACTTAGTATATCTATAAATATATTTTCTAATCCTTTTATATAGATTATATCAAAGTTAAATATTATAAGGTACTCCTACTATCTAGTATATTATTGTATTAGGTCTTTATTTATTATAAACCCTATTAGGTTCTTATAATTAGTGTAGATTTATATCTTGTATTTAGCTCCTTATAGATATACCCTCTATTGTTTAAGTACTTTGTATATTACTAGTATTTCCTTATCGTAAATAGGGTAATTTATTTCTACTTCTATTATTTGTTTTAAGAAGTACTCTACTAAGTACTTATTTTCTATAACTAGGTCTTCCTATTATAAAGCTATACTATATACTAAGTTTAATATATCTATATTAACTATTAGTAGTAGTTCTAGGTTAAATATTCTAAGAACTAGATCTTCTCTAAATTTTTCTTTTATACTATTAAATACCTTCTTATATTCCTCTATCTATTTAAAGGGTATATTCTTCTTTATTAGTCTTATTAATAGCTTTATAAGTTCTAACTATCCTATTATAAACTTTCTATAGAAGTTTGTAAGTCCTTAAAATTATTAGATCTCTATAACGTTCTTTAGTATTAGCTATCTAATTATAGTGTCTATTTTTACTAGGTTAATTCTTAATTGTCTTAGTTTAATAATAAACCCTAGGAAATTAGTTTTCCTTGTATAGAATTTGTATTTCCTTATCTTAAGAAATATCTAGTTTTCTACTAAGAGTTCTAATATCTTGTATATATATTTTATATAGTCTTCTTTATTTTTAGAGAATATTAGAATATTGTCTAGGTATATAAATACAAAGATATCTAGGTATTCTTGTAATATTATATTAATTCTTTCTTAGAATACTACTAGTACATTAGTTAGTCTAAAGAGTACAACTTAGTATTTATATAATCTATATTATATTCTAAATACTATTTTCTATTTATAGCCTTTTACTATTTAGATCTAGTAGTAGGCGTTCTATATATTAAGTTTTGTAAAGATTTTAGCTTTACTTATCCTATCTTATATCTTATCTATACGAGGTAGGAGATATTAATTCTTGTTAGTTATTGCGTTAGTTCTTCTAAAGTCTACGTAGAATCTTTTCTCTTTTATTTCTTTCTTGTCTACAAAGAGAGTTCTATAAGCTACTAATAAGCTTAATTATTATATCTATTTATTTTAGAGTACTATATTAATATACTCCTTTTTAATTTTTGCTTTGTCCTCTATTTTTTAATAGACTAGGCTCTATCTAGTAGTTTTACCTTCTTCTAGTTCTATCTTTAGGTCCTATAGTTTGTACGTTAGTTAATAGTTCTTAGGTTTTATTAGGGATTCTTCCTATTTCTTGTATTCCTCTAGGAACTTTCCTATATATCTTTCTATACTTACTTGTAGTATATCTTGTTTATATATAATTTCTCCTATTTTCTAGTTAATTTAGGGGTTTACTATTTCTAGCTATAGTATCCCTAGTATTACGTCTTAGTATTTGTTAAGTTAAGTTACGTCTATAATTAAATTACAAATTTCTAGACCCTATACTTCTAGTATTAAAGGTTTAGTCTTAGAGCTAACTAGTTCTTAGAATAGTAGTCCTTCTATTATACTTAACTATTATAGGTATTTCTTTAGTACTTATTATATACCTTATTGTTCTATAAACTTCTTTTATATAAAGTTTTAGGTAGCTCTACTATCTACTATAATTTAGATTTTCTTTTCTTAGTAATAGCCTTCTATAGTTATATATAGTCCTTTTATTCCTTAAAGTATTTTCTTCTTAGGCTAGTACTTTATTTTAACCTTTTCTCTTATATATTTTAGGTATTTATTTTATATATATTTATACTAAGGCTTTCTTTATACGTATTCTTTAGATAGTTTATATCCTAGTTCTAATACTAGGTATCCTTTTTATTTTCTTTACTAATTAGGTCTATTCCTCTTGTATAGGTATATCTCCTATAGCTACTATATTTATCTCTATCTAGTATCTAAAGGATATAATCTTTATTTCTTTTAGGAAGTATAACTTCTATTTATTATATACTTTCTCTATTCCTAATATTAGTCTTTATCTTAATAGGAATCTCTTATCCTATACTAGTTTCTCTAGTTTAGAGTTTTCTTAGCCCTCTATACTAAAATCTTCTTAATTCTCTATACTAGAGCTCTCTCCTTCTAAAGTATCTTTGTAATCTTTCTTTATAGTTTATAATAAGGTTAGGAGTCCTACTCTATAAGTTTTTACTTCTAATCTCTTGTCCTAATCCTTATAAGTTTCTTCTACCTATTCCTAGACTTATTCCTTTATTACTACTATTCTATCTTGCTTTCTTTGTAGAAACTATCTTACTCCTTGTTTTACGTAGATATATATTAGGTATACGTCTTTGTAGTAGAATATCTAGTATAACCCTTAGTAGTTTTTTTAGCTAGCTACTACTTTCTCTTATAGTTCTTCTATATATTCTTTAGAGTTCTTTCCTATCTTATTTATCTTTAATTATATCTCTTTCTTCTTCTTACTTCTATAATCTTTTATAAAGTAACCTTTCTTTCTATAGTTATAATAGGTAAGGTCTTTTTTACCTTCTTTCTTCTTACTTCTATAGTCTTTTATATAGTACCTTTTCTTATTATAGTTATAGTACTTAAAGTTTTTCTTTTTACTTTCTTTATTAGTATCTAGGATTATTAGATCCTTGTAGTCTTAGGTATTTCTTATTTCCCTATATTAGTTCTTTCTCTATTCTTAGAGTTTATTATTAACCTAGATTACTTGCGCTTTTATAGCCTTAAGTATCTATACTCTTTCTATTTAGATTATCTTGTATTAGATTTTGCTTTTTAGTCCTTCTTTAAACCTTACTATTAGGGCTAGTTTGCCCTATTCTATATTTATAGATAGTTATTTAAATATAGATATATATTCTAGTACTCCTTTTATTTATCTTAGGCCTATAAGTTTTTCTTTAGCCTATCTTATAATATTAGTATCTCTAAATACTACCTTAAGCCTTTTAATAAATTGTTTGTAGTTACTAAATATTATTACTATTATTTCTTTTTACTATTTAGGTATATTAAGCCTATAGTCTAACTAATATAAGTTAAACTACTTTATTACTTTGTCTTTAAAGTATATTTCTATATATATAACCTTCTTTTCTTCTATATTAAAGTATTCTACTTGTATATCTAGATATAGTATTACTACTACTAGGAAGGGTTATAGGTTCTTCTTTTCTCTATTAAACTTTTTAAGTTCTAGTATTTTAGGTAGCTTCTTTATTATACTTATTTCTAGGCAGCCTGTAATACCTTTAATTCTTTCCTAATCCTTAGCTATAGCTCTTACCTAGTTTTTATTCTAGTTAATATAACTCTTTAGTTTATTGTTTTATTTAAGAAGTTTCTTAATTACTATCCTTATTTATTTTCTATCTTTATAAAGACCTTTTAGGATCTCTCTAATATTTCTAAAGTCTATATTATCTAACTTATATAATTTAAGAAGTCTTTTTCCTATAGGTATAGCTATTGTTATTGTATAGCTTAGACTATACGTAGCTTACGCTTTACTCTCTAAAGTAATAATTATTAAAGTGTAATAGGTTACTAGCTATAGTACCTATTAGTAGACTTACCTAGGTGCGTAGTAATTACAATTAGAGTACAACGTAAATAGATATAGGTATTAGGTTAACTATTAATAGGACAAAGTATAATAATAATTCTAAATTGTAGATATTAAGAGTATATTGCTCTAGGTTAAAGATTAGGATTAACAATACTATCCTAATAATAGATATCTTACTAACTATATACTTATAGTTTCTTCTTAATCTATTACTCTATAGAGTAGATCTATAGATTATCCTAATCTATTAATCTATAAAACAGATCTACAGATTGTCTTAATCTATTAATCTATAGGATAGATCTATAGATTATCTTACGTAATATTATTACGTATCTAGGTTATATTCGACGTTATTATCTTATATAAGTCCTTTAGACTTATAGCCTATTAAGTTATTATATAAAGGTAACCTAGGCTCTATAGGTTCTAATTCTTGTATAAGGTTGTAACCTATAATATATATTTTTAACCTTGTTATCTAGGATATTATTAAGTATCTTAAGTTATCTACTTCTAATAATATAGAAACTAGAGAGACCCTATAGAGGTATTATATAGAGGAAATTTATATATATATATTAGTCTCTAACTTACTTTACAAGGTATATAAGCTACTATTATAGTTATTTATTATAGTCTTAATAATAATTAGCTATAAGCTATTTGTATTATAATTAATTAATCTCTATAACGTTTTAAGTATTTCCTAGCTATATAGTAATACTTACTACTAAAGAGTTATCTATCT
>JALNQK010000627.1:0-10124 GCA_028458525.1 Ophiosphaerella herpotricha
TAAATGTTGTTATTACAAGTACTAAACTTCTATTTCGCCTAGCTTAATAATTACTAGGCTGCACGCTATAAAACTACTAAAATATAATTATTATATATATATTAATAATATATTAAAGTTATATAAAATATTATAGGCGCTAAGGTCTAGATGTAGGGGTTAGAGCTTCTTTTAGAATACTAAACATTTTACCCTTAATAACTTCCCTTATACTAGGCCTATTTAGGTAATTTATATATCTCTTGAAAGCCCTATGTTATAGCTTTCAAATGATGTTATATTTGTCCCTTTAGCCTACGTAGTAGAGAAGTTATTAAGAAGTAAAGATAGAAAGTTAATGCCAAGCAAAAGTGGCCGGCTCGGTAGTGTAGCCGCTTCAGTAGTAGAATACGTTATATTTTAAGATATAATATAAGTATTCTATTTCTTTTCTTTTATATCTAAAAATATAGGTACAAATATTACAAAAGGTATATCTATAGAGTAAACTATACTTAAGCTTATAGTAAAGGTAGTAGAAGTATATTTAAGAGCTTTATATTACTCTCTAGTTAATTTAAGTATTTTAGAGAGTTTTTTTATATAGTTAAGCTACTAAAAGTATACCTAACTTAAGTTCTAGGTATATATAATAAAATAACGTTTCTAACTACTTATAGTAGTCTATAAGTAAAAACCTATACTTAGAACTATAGCTAGAGAATACTTAATAATAGTACTTATAGTATATAGAACTAAATACGTCCTATAGTTTAAAATCTACTCTATATAGTTAGTACTAAGTAACTAAAGTATAAAGAAGACTAATAGTATATTCCTAGTAGAAGATTATTTAATACAAGTATAGATACTATATATTATAAAACCTACTCCTTATCTACTTACTATTTTTTATAAATTTTTAAAAAGGTTTGTATATAGTATTTAAAATAATTATCTACTTAATTTATTTAGTATATAGCCTTAATAAAATTAAATTCTAAAGTCTTATATATTAATATATACTATAGAGTAGAATTAAATAAGTAGCTAAGATATATAGTAGAAAAGAGTATTCTACGTAATACTTTCTTTTTTTATATAGCCTCTAGGCCTTAGGAGATAGATATCTTAAGGTTATAGTATTTATAAAGTTTTATTTACTTACTATTTAATAATATTAATTTTACTTATTAGACTTATCTAAAGAGAGATAACTAATTTTTAGCTAAATATCTCTCTTTAGAAACTAGTATTAGTTAAGGTTTCTAGTGTTATATAGTCCTTCCTTTATCTACTTACTTAAGGAAAAAATTAATCCTATTATTGTAGCTAGGAAAATTATCTAGAAATAAGTAAATAAAGTCTATAAATAAGAGTAAAAGTTTACTTATAACTATATCTATAATATACTATATATACTCTATAGGAGAGTCTACTAGTAACTATTCTAATCTATAGTAGCTTTAGCTAAAATAGTTACGTAGTAGCTAATATTTGTTATATAGCTTTAGAGTATTAAAGCTTACTATAAGGACTAGATAGATACTATTAATAGTTAAGCTATCTAGATATAGCTATACTAGTCTACGTAATTCTATATAACCTATATTTAGGAATATAGCTCTCTATATAGTATCTTTTCTACTTCTTCCTAAGAGGGCTATAGTTAATAGATACTAATAATTAAAATCTCTAAAGGTTATAGTAATCTCTTCAAAACCTTTTCTATATAATAAAAACTAATTATCCTTACTTTTAAAAATATAGAGCTAGTCTAAGCTTCTATTTAATACTATATAGTTTAGGTACTACTTATATAGTTTAATAGTTATATATACTATATATATAAGTATAATTATACCTAGGTAGAATATAGAGGATACTTATATACCCTTATAAATATAAGACAAACGTTAGATTTCTTTTAATAGTAGAAACTTAATCTATAATAAAAAAAGATAGATATATAGTAGCTAGTATTATCTAGGAACTATATAGGTCTTACTATATTATCTTAACTATAGTGTCTCTAGTATAGAACTAGATAAATATACTAACTATTATATCTCTAACCTATAATACAACTTACCTATATTAATTAATTACTTAGACTATAAGTTAATCCTAGTACAAGTAGATATTAATAGGGAAATCCCTTACAAAATTAGATATCTTCCTAAACTCTAGCTTCTATTATTTCTTAAGCTATTATATTTTTATAGAAAGTTTAGGTTAAAAACTACTAAAGGATAAGATACAAGTAGGCTAGATAAGTAGTAGACTATTAATTTCTTTTGTATTAGTAAGTGTAGATTTATAGTATTAGAGTAGCTAAATACTAACTTAAATATAGTAACGCTAGTAGCTACCCTAAGAAGTATTTAGTAGTATTATAGGAAGTATTTACTACTTAGTAATAGGAAAATATACTTGTATATCTATTATTACAAGTATAATAGAGATAAAGAAAAGGCTTTAAGATAGTAGGTATTGTTAAGCTATTCTAAAGTAAAGAATTTAGATTAAATACTATAAAACCTATAGCTTCGTAACCTCCTTAATTATATAGAACCTTACTACTCGTTATAGAATAGCTTTTAGCTTAGATTATTTCTAAGAATTTTAAGTTAGAGGTATAGATAGGTACGTATATTAGGGATAGATTATTTCGCTTAAAAATATTAAAATACTCTAGGAGATTAAGTATTATCTCTAACAAATAAGTTATATATAGTTACAAATTACGTTTAGAGTAGAAACTAGGTATAATAAGTATACTATTTAAAAACTTTAAGGGCTTATACTAAGGTAGAGTACTTGTAATTATTCTATAGTTAAGACCTTATTTGCTTCTAACTATATATTCCCTTAAGTAGGTAATCCTAATATAAGGGCGTAGATTCTTAATATAATACTTATACTTAATAGTATTATTCCTAGTTTTAAGACCTTTTTTAACTATAAAAAGATACTAGAACTAATTATACTTTAAATAAGGATTCTATTCTCTTATAGTAAACTATTTCTAATAAGAGATATATATAGTTAGGTTTAGATACACTATCTATCTATTAGAGATATATTAATCTAAAAGTATTACAAGATAACTAAAGAAAATATAAACAATTATTTAATATAGAAAAATAAGTTTAAAGAAGAAGCTATTATAATAAGTAACTCTAATATATACTTATACTAGTAGCTTTATCTATTCTTACTACGCTAGGGTCTAGGATTGTAGGAGCTTCTAAATAAGCTAATTAATAAGCTATAATTAATAGATTATCCTAAAGTACTAATTTAGCTTAGCTAACTTATAGATTAACTAGGCTTTAAGTCTAATAAGATCTTAAAGCTAAGCTAGTAAAATCTTAACCTATACAAGATTTATATCTATATATATTAAGAGTAGCTAAGCGCTATATACTTTGTATTACTAGAGAAGTTAGAAGTAGAAGCTACTACTTACTAGGAAAGACTAAAGATATTTAAGATTTAACTAACTTTTTCTAAGCCTTTAATAATAATAGATAACGTACTCTACTACTTAACCTAACAAACTACTTAACCTAACAAACTACTTAACCTAACAAACTACTTAACCTAACAAACTACTTAACCTAATACTTTTCTTTAGTACTATAAACGCTACCTCTATACTACTATATCTTAATAATAATAAAATATTACTACTATATATAAAGGTAGAGTAGAGCTTACCCTTTAAGCTTTATCTCTAGGCTAATTTAAGAGCTAGTAATATACTACTAAAGCTTTTAACGTTAATTATTATTACCTCTCTAAATAACTTAAAGGAATTGTACCTTAGGCTATTATGTACGCTAGCTGCTAGAAACTTACTCTTAACAAAGAGTAGACGATTATTAACTATATCCTTAACCTTAACTAATAAGGATTTGCCCCCTAGCTCTACAAGGTAGCTAATATAGCTAATAAACTACTAGCTATATAGAGTAGATAGCTTATAGGTAAAAACTAGCCTATACACTTTGTAGAGCGTTAAAACAAGCTAAAAATAGCGTTTAACTAAGTAAAGGATTACTAGAGAATACTTTAGGAAGATCTTAAAGTTATTAGTGCGTAGTTTAAGCTTGTAGAGGAGACTAAGGCCTAGTATAAAGTAGTAGACAATAACGTCTATAACTTTAATAAGACTAGCTTTTAGATAGGTATAATTAAGTTAATAAAGGTTGTTATAGGTTTAGAAAGACGTAAATAACCTACTCTTACTTAGAGTAGTAATTACAAGTAGACTATAGTTATTTAGAGTATCTATATAGTAGGGTATACTATCCTACTATTTATTATCTATAAAGGGCGTATCTATATCTCTACCTAGTATAAAGAGATAAGTATACTACTAGACTAGAAGCTCTTAGTCTTAGAGAATAGCTAGATAACTAATATACTTAGCTTAGAGTAGTTAAAGTACTTTAACGCGTATATAAAGTTATATTAAGTAGAGGTATACTAGCTACTTATCTTAGATAGCTATAAGAGCTACTTTAACTAAGATTTTAAAGACTATTACTTTAAAAATAAGATCTTAACCTTTTATATACCTACTAATTTATTATATATCCTCTAGCTACTTAATATAGTATACTTCTTACTATTAAAGTATAAGTACTCTAATTGCGTATAGAACTTAGTATAGAAATACATCTTCTATATTAATAAGGAAGGCTTTCTCCCTACCTTTAGAGATGCGTTTTTTAACGTATTTATAGAGAAAAACTATAAGAAAGCTTATAAGGCTTTAGGGCTTTATTAGATTTAAGGGGCTTAATATAGAGGTTACTAAAAAGGCTTTTTAGTAATAGCTAGGTAGATTACTTAATTAAAGGAGTATAAGTAAGTATGTAATAAATCTCTATAATAAATTAATAATTAATTAAGTTCTCTAAGTTATTCTATTTACTTCTATACTCTTCTTAATATCTTTAAGATTCTTAGCTTGCTTAGGCCTCTACTAGGGCAAGCCTTTGTTTAGGTTAAGTTTGTTAAGCCTTAGCTAAAGAAGTACTTACGTAAAGGTACTACCTTAGTTAAAGTATACTTTTGTATAAGATGCGCTACTTTATATACTAGTACTTACCTTAGCTAAGTCTAGATATACCTAGACGTTACTAGTTTGCTAGCTTAGCTACTAGTACAATACTAGAGTTAAGCCTTGCTATAGTTAAGGTTGCTTACTAAGCTCTTAGCGCGCGCTAGTATACGTACACGTACGTAATCGATTACTATTACAATCTTAATTACTATCTAGATTGCTATTAATATTATTTTATTAACGTTACCTTATTACTACGAGCCTACAAGCTAGCTTGTAAGCTAGCTTATAGTTAAGCTTGTATATAAGTTAGATTATATAAGTATATATATAGACTATAGTATAATTCTATTTATAGCTAGCTATACTACTAATCTAATAGTTTAATCTAATATACTCCTTTAGCTTAAGCTTACTTAAGCTAGACTAAGCGTTATATTATTAAGTTAATTCTAAATTTTATTAAGAGGAGCCTTGTACTATACCTAACGTGCTTCTATTTGTACTAGTTTAAGCTAAGTAAGGAAGTACTCTTATTTGTTAGCTAGTAGAACTTTAGTAAAGCTGTTAGTAGTTATCTTAGTTAATAGAGTATACTAGACTTAAATCTAACTAGCTAATACCTTCTACCTTAGCTAGTAGTTGTATATATTAACGTGCCTTAGCTTAGTCTAAAGCTTAGCTAGCTCTTTAGTTATAAGCTAGATTATTTGTATATTATTGTACTAGATTATAATTTAATATATAAGTAGTTTAACTTATAGCTTATTAAGTAGTTAAGTTGTAAATAGAGCTTCTTTAGCTACTTGCAATAGGGCTAGGAGTTTAGCTTTAGTAGTAGACGTAGTAACTATATCTTACTTATTTGCTCGCTATATAATTAGTCTATTAAAGAGCTTAATTATATATCCTTAAGAGCTTCTTCTATCTATTGTATTGTCGGCGAACAATATATTACTAGCTACTTAAAGTAAGTCCCTACCTCTAAGCTATAGAGCTAGCTATCTCGTAGCTAATAGGTATATAAGAACTTAGTTAGTAGTATTGTAGTACTCTAAGCTAGGATTAGATAGGAATTATACTAATTATAACGTTGCAAAAGCTATATCTAGACGCGTAGTAACTATAGTAAATAGTAGTAAGCTAATTTTACGCTAGTACTTATTAATTTTAGATAGAGTTATATAGCCCTTATTAGACTTAAGCTTAATAGTAGCTATAGGCGTATTGTGTTGTATATCTTACTTGTTAGTAAGCTAGCTAATTTTGTTAGCGTACGCTACTTGTAATAGCTAAATAAGATGTTAATCTCTTTATCTTATAACCTCTACTCCTAGGAACTACTATAAGTCTACTCTACTAGTAATAGTATATTTCTCCTTTAGGAGCCTTTCTACTTCTTCTACTTCTATAAGTATTTGTAGATAGTACGCTGTAATAATATTATTAATATAGAAGAAGATAATAATACTATCTCTAATTAAGTAGTACGGCTTGTATAGTATAGTCTTGAAACTAATAGCGTTAAGTAAGGACGTAAACTCCTTTTACTATAGTAGAGGTAAGAGTTAGAGTCTATATAGAGCTTTTTAAACTTGTAGAATTGTACTAGCTTTTTAATAGCCCTTTAGTATTCTTATATATATCTCTCTATTGTTTATAGGATAGATAAAAGTATTTATAATATTAAACTACTTTAACTTAAGGTTGTACTTAGCTATAATTACTATTAGTAATTAAAAGGAGTAGCTAGCTAGTGTAGCTACGTAGGTATCTTAAGATGTAATGTTTTGTTACTAGTCTCTATAGACAACAAGTTAAGCTTTATATTTAATAAAGTTATACTCCTTGTTAAGTTTATATATATATACCTATATACAATTAAGTATCTACTAACTAGATAGTTTAATAGGTTTAGCTAGTACTTTAGTCTATAATTTTATCTATTAATAGCTATCTAGATAGACTTATTTAGCCTCTTTAAATAGCTCGCCTATTAGATAGCTCTTAAGATTAGTTTAGTACGTTAGTAGAGGTAGAAGCTAGCTTAGATAGAGCTTTATACCTTTTATAAGTAGTCTCTTTATCTTAGCTTTATCTATTACTTCTCCTCTATATTCTCTAACGTTACCTACTTAAGTTCTAGCTATAAAAGCTACTACCTATAGTATAGTTTTAGATAAACTTAAGTTATTATAGTTATTTATTATAGGCTCGAGCGCGCTAGCTATTAGCTAAGCTAGCAGCGCTGCTAGTAGTAGTAATACTAGAGGAGTTAGGTAGCAATCTACAATCTTCTTTCCTTAGTAGTATCTAGGTAGGTCCTTATCTAGTTAGGTTAACGTGTCTAATTTAGTATTATCCTTATAGAACAACTCTATTTTAGGCTAATAGGTTAGCGTAGGTAGCTTAATAGTACGTATATAGGTTGTAATCTCCTCTAAGGTTTAATATATAAAGTTATCTATTAAGTCTTTAGTCTTGCTATTAAAGATTGTATACTTATTAAAGATAATATCTTACGTACTTATAACCTTTGCTAACAATAGTATCTATATATAGTAGATATTTAATAACTAGTAGCTAATAAGATAACTAATCTAGGCCTTTAGGTCTAGACGTTGTAGGCGTAACTTACTACAATAGGTATTATTAGTTATTACAAATACTTTGTAGCTATATACTTTTAGATAAGCTAAGTTTAGCTTTTAAACTAATGTTATAATAGCTTTATTACTAGAGATTAATATATAGAAGGCCTTATATAGAGTTCTCTAGTTATTTAAGTAGTTTAGAGTTTAGTTATATAAGTAGACTCTAGTACAGGTAACTTCTAGCTAGAGTTCCTATAGTAAGTTAGTATTAAGGCGTATTACACGTAACTTCTCCTTGTTTATACCTCTAGTGCGCTTAGCTCCTCTATTTTAAGCTTAAGTATTAGGTACTAATAGCTTAACTATAATACCTTGTAAGGTTAGCTAGTACTATACGTCTAGTTTAACTATCGTAATCTTATTATTAGACTTAATAACTTTAACTGTAATACCGAACTAGGTTTTTAAGAATTAAATAAGGGTTAATAGTATCTTAATAATAGACCTAGCTAGTCTATTATTAGTAAAGTAGAAGTCCTACTAAAGTCTAGAGTACTAGTTAGTAGTAAGTAACTAGCTCTTCTCCTTACTAAAGCTTTAGACCTCGTACGTATAGAAGTTAATTATAATTCGCTCTCTAGGGCTATTAATATTAACTTGTAGTACGCAACTAATTTAACATCTAATTTTAGCCTTACTGCAAGTATTACATTTAACTATAGTTATGCCCTTAACTTGCACCCCTTAAGTTTACTAGATAAGGTACTTAATAGCTACTAGTTTTAGATAGCCGAGTCTCTTATACTAGAGCTCTACTAATACCTTACGTAGGTTCTTATTAGTTTATAGTATATACTTATAGCTATAGTATAACGTATTATAGACTAGATAATACTTAAGTACCTATTACTTATAGATCTCTATAAAACTACTAATTGTTATCCTATCTAGCTTATTAAGTATTGTAGGCTCTAACTAGGTATCCTACTAGATTCCTCTCTACTAGAGTAGTTAAAATAAGACTAGGTTACAATATATATCTAGGTAGATAGCTATATTATACAAAGCTAGTCTACTAACTCTAGATTAGTTCTTTAGTAATAGACTAACTAAGCTATAGCCTCTAACCTATATCTTTGTATTACTAGCCTATATAAAGTTATTTTAAGCTAGCTAGTAAAAGCTATATACTTAGCTTAGGTTATTTGTAATATAGTAGGTTATACTAGAATTAAGTATAAACAAGTTATATAGTAGGTAGTATTAATATATAAGACTTACTAACTATCTAGTTAGTTATCTTTAGTAACTTTAGTAACTTGTAATAGCTAAGTACTTAGCTACTACGTGCGTAGCTTTATCTATCCTCTTATTAGCCCTTGTAACGTTATATTGTACTTACGCTTATAGTTAATAAGCTCTTATAGAGTTTCTCTTAGGGTCTACTATTTTAGTACTTTGTCTAGATAGATATAGTAGTAATCTTTAAGGTTATAACGTAGTCTATATATAAGGTATTAAGCTCTAGCTACTATATTTTAGTTACTTAATTAATTAACGTTAGTATTACTACTACGTGTACGTTAATTGTAGGGTCTACCCTATTTATTAAGTAGCGCGCTGTCTTCAAGAGAGGCATCCCTAGCCTTACCCTAGGTAGTATTACTACTAGTAGTATAAGATAAGGTACTAGCTATAAAGGTAGCCTTATTCCTCTCTATATTTAGGGGATAGTATACTATTATATACTTACAGTAGCGTTTTATTATCTCCTTCTAGGTTATACTAGGTTAATAATATCTATTATCTTAAAACGTTGTTAACTAAATTAGTACTATATATTTAGTAGCTACTAAGAAGTTCTAAGTTATTATATTAATTTGTAATATCTTAGCTACTTTATACGCCTTAGCCTTAGTTATAGCGTAGTTATACTTAGCTAGCTATATATCCTATTTTACCCTACTCCTTATAGGTTTAAGTAAGTTAAGATATCTATTATATACTTACTCTTACTTAATATACTTGTCTATACTAATAGTTTGCTTTAAATTTAATAGCTACTAACTTAGAGACTAGTCTAGTAAGTAGTACGTACGTAGTAGATACAGTAAGACTAAGGATTAGATAAATACTATAATATACTAAAAGCTCTTCTACTCTTTCTTGTACTTATACTAGTTACTATAGTATTACTTAGTAAGTACCTTGTAGTATTTAAGGTCTTCTTTAAAGGCTTTAAGACTTCTAGCTAAAAGTTTAGACTATTACAAAGGAGTCTTAACGTTTAATACTAGTATATAGTTAGTTATTACTAGAGCTCTAATTACTTTAGGTTTTAGAGTTAGCTTAGCTAAGGAGGCTAGGTCTATTTTATCCTATACGTTATAAACTACGTATCTAGCTTATAGCTAAGTTATCTATACTATATAGTTAATATTAGTTCTTAGTATAACTATTAGATTATATTAAGT
>JALNQK010000628.1:0-10113 GCA_028458525.1 Ophiosphaerella herpotricha
CTTTATTTAAGCTTTGTTAATAGTTAATCTATTAAATTACCTAATACTTCCTCCTTAAGTTCTAGCTATAAACGCAGCTACTTACAGGATTATCTTAGCTAATTATTAATAATTATCTAATCCTATTTCTAATTAAGTAAGGAAAGCTACTAGTAGTAGTATTTATAGTAGAGTAAGATAAGCTTTTACTACCTTACATCTATACTTATATTGTAGCTATCTCTAAAGCTTACCTTAATCTTTTTAAGTAATCTTATCTTCTTTATAGAAGGACTTAGTTTTTACCTAATCTCTAATTGTACTTAGTAATTTAACTAATCTTACCTATACTACAATTTCTTTAAGTATACTATATATAAGGTTATCTATAAGATCTTCTATCTTTCTATTAAAGATTATATCCTTATTAAAAACTATATCTCTTATACTAATTACCTTTCTAAGAGATAGGATCTATATATAAAAGATATTTATTAATTAATACCTTATAAGATAGCTAATCTATACCTTTAGATTAAGTTGTTAAAGTCTTAATTTACCTTAATAAGTATTATTAGTTATTGTAAAGGCCTTATATCTATATACTTTAAGATAAGCTTAGTTTAGTCTCTATAGACTAGTAATAATCCTATTTAATCTAGCTACCTAGGTAAAGAACTTCTTGTATAGAGATCTCTACTTATTTAGGTAATTTAGTATTTAATTGTATAGGTATACTATAGCTTAATTAATCTCTAGCTAGAGCTCTTATAGGAGATTAGCGTCTAGCTATATTATTTATACCTTTTCTTTAATTATACTATACTAGCGCAAAAGTTTAAAACGCTAAGCTTAACTTACTATGTACCTCTAAATAACCTTACTACTTTAACCTACTATAACTATAGCTGCACCGCGCTAATTTAGATAAGAGATAGATAGAAATACTTGTAGAAAGCTAAATATAAGTCTAGAAGCGCGTAATATAATTGTTAGAATAGTATTAGCTAGTATAGGGTACTCTAAAGTTACAAGCTAGTTCTACTATACATACTTAGCTATAAGTAAGATTATAAAAAAATACTGTAAAACAGGTAATATTAAAGATAAACCTTGTAGTAGCTATCTACCTATACTATTACTATACTAGAAGAAGCTTATCTACTACAAAGCTTGTGCATAGCTAAAGCTAGAGTACTTAGAGCTTACTAAAGCTACTATATTAGTAGTAGTAGATAGGACTCCTTTAAAGCTACCTAGCTATAATATATTATACTACTACTTTAAAAGTTGTAGCCTTACTAAAAATCTATACAAAAAGTATCTAAAACTAAATTATAGTTATACTTAAAAATACTTATAGTTCTACTAACAATATTATTACTTTTAGTAGTACTTATATATAGTTAAATTCTTAGATAAGTACTTTCTTTAGAAGGGTACTAGCTATAACTATAAGTAGTACTTTTAGTTTATATAAGAGAAATAGAAGCTAGAGATAATAACTAAGGTTAATATCTATTAGTACTCTACCTAGATAGTATAGGCGTATATATAGCTAGATAAACGAGGTAGACTATACTATAGTCTACTTGTTATTATAGAGAGAGATAAGTATATACAACAACGTAGCTACTCTAGCTAAAGTTATATTAAAGCTCTTTATAGAGGCCTACTACCTAACTAGTAGTAGTCTTAGCTTTTTATATAGGATAACGCTTGTATATACACCTTGCGCGCAACAATAAGATAGATAGCTTAATACTACATTATACCTATAAGCTAGCTACCTTACTTACCTAATCTTAACCTAATTAAGCACCTCTAGTAGCATCTTAAGAAGATAATGTATAAGTACTACTTACAATACAACAACTCCTTACAAGCTAAAAAGAAGTAGGAGGGCTTCTATAGCGCGTTAAAGGAGTACTAGTAGTATATACTAGGTATACTTATACACAAGCTTATCTTAAGTATACTAAGAAGGATTTAAGCTTATAGGCGCGCGCAAGGCTAGTAGACTAAATATTGATTTAATTCTCTTTAAATACAAAAAAAAAACCGAGTTTCTATATAAAATTAGGTAGTAGGTAGTTATAAACAATAAGGCGTTAATCTTGTATTAGGTGCGTACGTACTACGCTGTTCTAAACTTTTACAGAGTTATTATACTTCCTAAGTATTCTACTCCTCTATTTTAGGCTTACATATTAGGAGTAGAAAGCTTAACTTTAATACTTATAGACGTTAAGTACTATAGTATATTAGCTTTAACTATTACTATCTTGTTATTAGCTTTAATTACTTTAATTGTAATATTAAATTAAGTTTAGAGAAACTTAACTAGTATTTTAAGTAGTCTAATAATTACTATAGCTATTTAGTTATCTTTAAAGTAGAAGTCTTAGATATACTAAGAGTACTAATTAATTATAATTATTTAGCTCTTCTTATTCTTTAAGCTTCTCTTATAATTATAGAAGTCTAGAGCTAGACGTTTTCTTAGGCCTTTATTACTTAACTAAGGCTAGTACTATATTTACCTTTTTAACTTAGTATAGCTATAGGCGTTATACTTAACTATTGTAATCTCTATAATCCTTACTCCTTGTAATTATTAGATTAGGTGTTTAATTACTACTAGTCTAGGATAACCTAATCTTTTATACTAGAGTAGCGTAGTTGTTACAGGCTACAACCCTATATAGGATCTTAAGCTAATAGAACCTAAGTTACCTAATAACCTATTATATTACAAGATAGACGAACTTAGATAGAATAGTAACGTAGGATATAACTAGGATATGTAACGATATATTATATAATAACTTAGTACTTAGCGAAGTGCTAATTACTAAGTTACTAAACTTAGTACTTAGTAAAATACAAATTACTAAGTTGCAACTTTATACTAAGTAAAATACTAAGTTATAGAGTATATAGTTAGCAAGATACGTATTATTAGGATAGTATTGTTAATCCTAATCTTTAACCTAGAGTAATATACTCTTAATATCTACAATTTAGAATTATTATTGTACTTCGTCCTATTAATAGTTAACCTAACACCTGTACCTATTTACGTTGCACTCTAACTACAGTTACTACGCACCTAGGTAAGTCTACTAATAGGTACTATAGCTAGTAAACTATTATACTTTAACAATTATTGCTTTAGAGAGCAAAGTATAAGCTGCGCACAGTCTAAGCTACGTAACAACAATAGCTATATCTATAAGAAAAGGACCCCTTAAGATATATAAGTTAGACAATATAGACTTTAGAAATATTAGGGAGATCTTAAGAGGTCTTTACAAAGATAGAAAATAGATAAAAATAGTAATTAAAAAACTCTTTAAATAAAACAACAAACTAAAGAGTTATATTAACTAGAACAAAACCTAGGTAAAGGCTATAGCTAAGGATTAGGAAAGAATTAAAGGTATTATAGGCTACCTAGGGACAAGCGTAACAAAGAAGCTACCTAAGATACTAGAACTTAAGAAGTTTAATAGAGAAAGGAAGAACCTACAACTCTTCCTAGTAGTAGTAATACTATACCTAGACGTACAAGCTAAATACTTTAATATAGAAGAGAAGAAAGTTATATATATAGGAATATACCTTAAAGAAAAAGTAATAAAGTAGTTTAACCTATACTAGTTAGACTATAGACTTAACCTACTAGAATAATAGAAAGAAACAACAATAATAATATTTAGCAACTATAAACAATTTATTAAAAGACTAAAAGTAGTATTTAGAGATACTAATATTACTAGATAGGCTAAAGAAAAACTTATAGGCCTAAGACAAATAAAAGGAGTACTAAAATATATATTAATATTTAAATAACTATCTATAAATACAGAATAGGGTAAACTAGCCTTAATAGTAAAATTTAAGGAAGGACTAAAAAGTAAAATCTAGTACAAGATAATCTAAATAGAAAAAGTACAAACACTTAAGGCTATAAAGGTACAAGTAATCTAAGTTAATAATAAACTCTAAGAATAGAAAAAGAACTAATATAGGGAAACAAGAAACACCTAAGACTAAGGAGACCTAATAATCCTAGACACTAATAAAGAAAGTAAAAAGAAAGACTTTAAGTACTATAACTATAAAAAGAAAGGGTACTATACAAAAGATTATAGAAGTAAGAAGAAGAAAGGTAAGAAAGACCTTACCTATTATAACTATAAAAAGAAAGGCTACTTTATAAAAGATTGTAGAAGTAAAAAAAAGAAAGAGATATAGTTAAAAATAAACAAGATAGGAAAGAACTCTAAGGAATATATAGAAGAACTATAGGAGAAAGTAGCAGCTAGCTAAGAAAACTACTAAGGGTTATACTAGATATTCTACTATAAAGATATATACCTAATATATATCTATATAAAATAAAGAGTAGGATAGTTTCTATAAGGAAAACAAGATAAAATAGTAGTAATAAAGGAATAAATCTAAGAATAGGTAGAAGAAACTTATAAGGATTAGGATAAGGGATTAGAGGTAGAGACCTATAGAGTAGGACTCCTAACCCTATTATAAACTACAAAGGAAGATTATAAAGATACTTTAGAAGAAAAGAGCTCTAGTATAGAGAATTAAGAGAATTTTAGTATAGAGGGCTAAGAAAATTCTAAAATAGGAAAACTAGTATAAGACAAGAGATTTCTATTAAGACAAGGACTAATATTAGGAATAGAGGAAGTATATAATAAATAGAAGTTACACTTCCTAAAAGAAATAAAGATTACGTCCTTTAGACGCTAGATAGAAATAAATATAGTAGCTATAGGAGATATACCTATATAAGAGGAATAGACCTAATTAGTAAAGAAAACAAAATAGCTAGAAGATACCTATATATAGAATAAACTAGTAAAGTACTATATCCTAGTATAAGATAGGCTAGGGAAGGATAAGTATAAAGAAGGAGACAACGTAAGAGTATAGTTAAATTACTCTATATATTACAAGATTACTTAGGTATTCTATATAGAAGTAGGCTGTTAAATACATAAGATACCTAAAGATAGAAATAAGGTATAGCTAAAAAGAAATAATAACTAAAACCTTATAAAGGTTATTAAAAGAGAAGAAGTCTATAGATAGTAACTAGTAAAAATCTAAAAGGAATACCTAGTATTAGAACTAGGATATAAACTATCTAGAGAATGCGTATAAGGAAAGCCTTAGTACAAATATACAAGAAATAAATACCCTAAATATATAGGAGAAAAGGTTAAAACAAAGTACTAGCCTAAGAAGGAGATACTTTAAGGAACAAAAGGACTATATATAACTACAAAAGGTTACTACTAAGGAAAGAAAATCTAAATTATAGTAGATAGTAGAGCTACCTAAAACTTTATACGAAAAAAGTTCGCAGAATAGTAGGGTATACAACAAGTACTAAAGAAATACCTATAATAGTTAAGTACAATAGAAGGACTACTGTTTTAAGAACTAGTTAGCTCTAAGACTAAACTTTTAATACTAGAAGTATAGGGTCTAGAAATTTGCAATTTAATTATAGACGTAACCTAACTCAACAAGTATTAAGACATAATACTAGGAATACTATAGCTAAGAATAATAAACTCTTAAATTAATTAGAAAATAGAAGAAATTATATACAAACAAGACACACTACAAGTAAATGTAGAAAGATGTATAGGAAAGTTTCCTAAGGAATATAAGAAATAGGAAGAACCCCTAATAGAACTTAAGAACTACTAACTAACGTATAAACTATAGGACCTAAAGATAGAACTAGAAGAAGGTAAAACTACTAGATAGAGCCTAGTCTACTAAAAAATAGAAGACAAAGTAAGGATTAAGAAGGAGTATATTAAAACAGTACTCTAAAACAAATAGATACAATAATTAAGCTTATTAGTAGTATATAGAACCTTCTTTGCAGACAAGAAAAAAATAAAAGAAAAGAGATTTTGCGTAGACTTTAGAAGAACTAACGCAATAACTAATAAAAATTAATACTCCTTACCCTATATAGATAAGATATAGGATAGGATAAGTAAAGCTAAAATCTTTACGAAACTTAATATATAGAACGTATACTACTAAATTTAGATAGTAAAAGGTTATAAATAGAAAATAGCGTTTAGAATATAATATAGACTATACAAATACTAGGTTGTACCCTTTAGATTAACTAATATACTAGTAGTATTCTAGGAAAGGATTAATATAATACTACAAGAATACTTAGATATCTTTATATTTGTATACCTAGACGATATCCTAATATTCTCTAAAAACAAAGAAGATTACGTAAAATACGTACACAAGATACTAGAACTCTTAGTAGAAAACTAGATATTTCTTAAAATAAGGAAATACAAATTCTATATAAAGAAAACTAACTTCCTAGGATTTATTATTAAACTAGGACGACTAAGGATTAATCTAGCAAAAATAGACACTATAATTAGATAGCTAATACTAAAGAACGTTACAGAAGTCTAATAGTTTTAAAGACTTGTAAACTTCTACTAAAAGTTTATAATAGGATAGTTAGAACTTATAAAGCTACTAATAAGGCTAATAAAGAAGAATATACCTTTTAAATAGATAGAAGAATACAAGAAGGTATTTAATACTATAAAGGAGAAATTTAGAGAAGACCTAGTTCTAAGAATATTTAACCTAGAACTACTACTAATAGTTAATACAGATATATTAAACTTAGCATATAGTATAGCCTTATAGTAAGAAGACCTAGCTATAGGAAATAGATACCTAGTAGAATACTTCTTAAAACAAATAATAGAAGTAGAAATAAATTACTCTATTTACAACAAGGAGATACTAGCAATATATAAAGTACTTAAACAATAGAGAGTATATCTATAAGGAGCTAAATATAAGATATAAATCTATACTAACTATAAGAACCTAATAGGATTTATAATAAACAAGGACCTAATATAATAATATACTAGATAGTAGGAGTATCTTATAATATTTAACTTTAATATAATTTATACAAAGGGATTAGAAAATATATTTGTAGATATACTAAGTAGAAGACTAGACCTGTAAAAGGAAGTTAAAGCTAAAGGAACTATACTAGTTAAAAACGAATAAGGACACTTAGAAATAAACAAACTTAAAGTAGCTGCAAACCTAGAAATAATAGGAAATAAGTAGGATTAGTAGATTAAAGAAGAAACTAAGAAGGATCTAAGTACCTAAGAAATAGAAAATAGATTCTAAATAGAATATAGACAAATCTATATACTAATAAAGATATAATAGGAATTTATAAGATAATTCTATAAATTACTAGTATATAGCTACTAGGGAATAGAGAAAACTTTAGAAAGACTATTAAGAAACTACTATATACCTAAGGTAAGACAAGTAGTAATATAAGTATTAAAAGACTGTATAGAATACTAGAGAAATAAATACAATAGATATATACTATATAGGATGCTACAACTAGTAGAAATACTAGAATAACTATAGGGAGTTATTACAATAGATTTTATTATAGGACTACTAAAGTTAAGAGACCTAATTTTAGAAATTAAATATAATAGTATTCTAATAATAGTTAATAAACTAACAAAGTATACGTATTTCTAACTATATAAAGAAAAAAGTAGTATAAAGGAGGCTATATACTAAGTTATAGACTTAGTTATAGGATAATATAGAATACTAGATAAGATTATTACTAATAGAGACGTTAGATTTATATCTAGTATATAGAGCACAATTATATCCTTGCTAGGAATTAAACACAGCATGTCTATAGGATACTACCTACAAATAGATAGATAATTAGAGCGAATAAACTAAATAATTAAATAATACCTAAGATACTACCTTAATTACAACTAAAACAATTAGGCAGCACTACTACTAATAGTATAATTAGCCTATAATAGCTTAAAGAACGTAGCTACAAGAATATTACTATTCTTTACAAACTATAGATTTAAACTAACTATATATTAAATACTATAGGATATAAGATTATAGAACCTATAAGGATAAAAGATTATAGATAGAATTAAAGAAATATACAAACAATTAAAAGAAGACGCTAAATTCCTAAAGAAATAAATAATAAGGTACTATAACTAAAAATACAAAGAAGGACCCTAATTTAGAGAGAGAGAAAAAGTATAGTTATAAAGAAAGAATATTAAGACTAAAAGACTAAGCTTAAAATTAGACTATATAAAAATTAGACTATATAAAATCAAGAAATAAGTAATACTAGTTATATATAGATTGAAACTACCTAAGGGAATAAAAATATATCCTATATTCTACGTTTTACTACTAGAAAAGGTACTACAGAATACTAAACTAATAGTCTACAAAGCTAATATATATAGAGAATAAGAAGAATATAAAGCCTAAGAAATTATAGGATACTAACTCTAAAATAGAAAAAACTACTACCTAGTTAAATAGTTAGGAGTAGATAAAGACAGAAAACTATAGGAATATATATAGGAACTAGAAGAAAACCTTAATTACCCTAAGTTACTAGAAGACTTCTAAAATTAAAATTAGGTAACTTACCTTATAGTAAACTAAGAAACCTATTAAAGTCTCCTAGAGGACAAACGCTATATAGAATAGATAGGGAGACGCTAGAGGAGGCTACACTAATAACAGGAAGAGACCCCTAAGGAGAGAGTAAACGTACCTCCTTAGCTTCTAAGATATCTAACTTAGCCTTAAGTATATAAGATTAAGTAGAGGACTGTTTATCGTTATAGTCCTTTAACTTACAAAGGCGCGCAAGGAGGGCCTAATTCTCTACTACCTTATTAAGTAGCTCCTACTAAGCCCTCTTAGTAGTAGCAATCTAAATAGATAATTTATCTTAAGCCTAGTTAACAGCTTGCCCTAGAAGATATAAGCCTAGATACAAGAATTATAATTAAATATATATACTTAGCTATAGATATACTAGGATTAGAATAATAGTACTATATATTAGTATTAATACACACTATATACGCCTTACTATCCTTTTAAGATATAACGTAACAAATACCCTTAGATAAATAATAAGAACAAGGTATAAATTCTATACTATTCTAATAGATATAAGTAACTAATACAAGTTTATTAAGAGTAGTATAAGAAGGTATAGAGGAAACGTTAGAAAGAATTATATAGACTAGCTAAGCTAATAACTTAGTATTAGAATAGAATAATACTAGCTCTAAAGAATATAGAGGGGGAGATAGTATTATAGGCTACGACCCTATACAGGATCTTAAGCTAATAGAACCTAAGTTACTTAATAACTTGTTATATTACAAGATAGACAAACTTAGATAGAATAGTAATATAGGACACAACTAGGATACGTAACAATATATTACGTAATAACTTAGCACTTAGCAAAGTGCTAATTACTAAGTTACTAAACTTAGCACTTAGCAAAATACGAATTACTAAGTCGCAACTTTGTACTAAGTAAAATACTAAGTTATAGAGTATATAGTTAGTAGGATGCATATTATTAGGATAGTATCGTTAATCCTAATCTTTAACCTAGAGCAATATACTCTTAATATCTATAATTTAGAATTATTATTGTACTTTGTCCTATTAACAGTTAACCTAACACCTGCACCTATTTACGTTACACTCTAACTACAGTTACTGCGCACCTAGGTAAGTCTACTAATAGGTACTATAGCTAGCAAACTATTACAGTAGTACCTCTCTTTAAATTTAATTAGGAGTAGAATACTATAGTAGTATTTGCTTCTAGTCTTTTAATAACTTATTACTTCTTAAGTTCCTTAAAGATTACTATAATAGAGTTATCTTGTCTATATAATATTATTAGTTTATTCTTATTATCTTACTAGATCTCTTACCTTTAAAGTAGTTAGAACAAGACTAGATTATAGTAGATATCTAGGTACTATACTACTCCTTTAAGCTAGAGTATTTAAAGTAATCTATCTTAACTACGTTCTTTTACTTATATAATACTATAGCCTTTAATCTAAATTCTTGTATTACCTACTTATATAAAGTTTCCTAGTAATAAGAGACTAATATACTTAAACCTACTCTTAATATTTAAAATATAAGTAGTAGTTCCTAAATTAAGTA
>JALNQK010000629.1:0-10082 GCA_028458525.1 Ophiosphaerella herpotricha
TAGACCTAAAGGATTGTACTAGCTTTTTAATAACCCTTTAGTATTCTTATATATATTTCTCTATTAATTGTAGTATAGATAAAGGCGTTTATAACGTTAAATTACTTTAATTTAAGGTTGTATTTAGCTGCAATCGCTATTAGTATTTAAAATAAGTAACTAGCTAGTGTAGTAGTATAGGTATCTTAAGTTGTAATATTTTATTACTAGTCTTTACAGATAACAATTTAAGCTTTACACTTAATAAATTAATACTCCTTGTTAAGTTTATACGTATATACCTATATATAATTAAGTATCTACTATCTAGATAGTTTAATAGGTTTAGCTAGTACTTTAATCTATAATTTTATCTATTAATAGCTGTCTAGATAGACTCGTTTAGCTTCTCTAAATAGCTTGCCTATTAGATAGCTATTAAGGTTAGTTTAGCTTGTTAGTAGAGGTAGAAGCTAACTTAGATAGAGCTTTATACTTTTTACAAGTAGCCTCTTTATCTTAGCTTTATCTATTACTTCTCCTCTATATTCTCTAACGTTACCTACTTATATTCTAGCTATAAATACTACTACCTATAGTATAGTTTTAGATAAGCTAGAGTTATTACAGTTATTTATTATAGGCTTAATCGTACTAGCTATTAGCTAAGCTAGTAGTACTACTAGTAGTAGTAACGCTAGAGGAGTTAGGTAGCAATCTATAATCTTTCTTCCTTAGTAGTATCTAGGTAGGTCCTTATCTAGTTAGGTTAATATATCTAGCTCAGCCTCGTCCTTATAGAAAGACTCTATTTTAGGCTAATAAGCTAGTATAGGTAGCTTAATAGTTTATATATAAGTTATAATTTCTTCTAGAGTTTAATATATAAGGTTATCTATTAAATCCTTAGTTTTACTATTAAAGATTGTATACTTATTAAAGATAATATCTTGCGTACTTATAACTTTTACTAATAATAGTATCTATATACAATAGATATTTAATAACTAGTAGCTAACAAGGTAGCTAATCTATACCTTTAGGTCTAATTATTATAATCTTAACTTACTTTAATAGGTATTATTAGTTATTACAAAAGCTTTACAGCTATACGCTTTAAGATAAGCTAAGTTTAGCTTTTAGGTTAATATAGTAATAGCTCTATTATAAGTAACTAATATATAGAAAGTCTTATATAGTATTCTCTAACTATTTAAATAGTTTAGAGTCTAGTTATATAGGTAGACTCTAGTATATATTACTTCTAGCTAGAGTTCTTATAGTAAGTTTACGTCTAGCTATATTACTTGTAACTTTTCCTTATTTATACCTCTAGCGCGCTTAGCTCCTCTATTTTAAGCTTAAGTATCTAGCGCTAATAGTTTAACTACAATACCTTAAGAGGTTAGCTACTTATAGACATTAGGTTTAACTATTATAATCTTGTTATTAGCCTTAATAACTTTAACTGTAATACTAAATTAATTCTTTAGGAAGAGGATAAGATTTAAAAGTAGCTTGATAATAGACCTAGCTAGTCTATTATTAGTAAAATAGAAGTCCTACTAAAGTCTAGAGTACTAGTTAGTAACTAGTATCTAACTCTTCTTTTTATTAAAACTCTAGGCTTTATACGCGTAAAAGTTAATTACAATTTACTCTCCTAGGCTATTATTATTAACTTGTAGCGTATAGCTAATTTAACGTCTAATTTTTACTCTACTGCAAGTATTATATTTAACTGTTATTACGCCCCTAACTTATACTCCTTAAGCTTACTAGACAAGGTACTTAATTACTACTAGTTCTAGATAACTAAGTCTCTTATACTAGAGCTCTACTAATACTTTCTATAGACTCTTACTAGTTTATAACGTATACTTATAGGTATAATATAACGTATTATTAACTAGATAGTACTTAAGTACCTATTAGCTATAGATCTCTATAAAACTATAGATTATTGTCCTATCTAGTTTATTAAGAGTTATAGGTTCTAATTAGGTATTCTACTAGACTCCTCTTTATTAGAGTAGTTAAAATAAGACTAGGTTATAATATATATCTAGGTAGATAGCTACGTTATATAGTATTAGTCTTCTAGCCTTAGATTAATACTTTAACAATAGATTAATTAAGCTATACCCTTTAACTTATATCTTTGTATTACTAGCCTATATAAAGTTATTTTAAGATAGTTAGCAAAAGCTATATATACAACTTAGGTTATTTATAATATAGTAAGTTGTGCTAGAGTTAAGTATAAACAAGTTACGTAGTAAGTATTTAATATAGTTATTTATTATAGTTATTATAGCTTTAGAGATTTTCCTGCTATATAGTTACTTATCTTAGATATTAGGTACTAGAGTCTAAGATTACTTAATGTAACAGTTTGCCGGCTATAGTACCTATTAGTAGACTTACCTAGGTGCGTAGTAATTGTAGTTAGAGTGCAACGTAAATAGATGCGGGTGTTAGGTTAACTGTTAATAGGACGAAGTACAATAATAATTCTAAATCGTAGATATTAAGAGTGTATTACTCTAGGTTAAAGATTGGGATTAATAATACTATCTTAATAATGCGCATCTTATTAACTATATACTTTATAGCTTCGTGCTTTATATTTACTAAGAACTATAAAGTACTAAGTTAACTTTACGCTTTATATTTACTAAGAACTACAAAGTACTAAGTTAACTTTGTACTTTGTATTTACTAAGAACTACAAATTGCTAAGTTGTTTCTTACGTATCTAGGTTGTATTCTACGTTACTATCTTATACAAGTCCTTTAGACTTATAGCCTATTAGTATATTACTTCTTAGTAACTTAGGTTTAATTGGTTTAAATTTATATGTAGGGTTATAACCTATAACACTATCTCTCCCTCTATATTCTTTAGGGCCGGTATTGTTCTATTCTAGTACTAAGTTATTAGCTTGTCTAATCTATATAATTTCTTCTAGTATATTCCTTATACTTTCTTGTTCTACTATCTATAAACGTGCCCTAGTTGCTTGTATTTATTAGAATAGTATAGAATTTATACCTTACCCTCGCTGTTTATCTAAGGGCCTTCGCTATATTATTTCCTAAAAGGATAGTAAGGCTTATAAGGTATATATTAATACTAACGTATAGTATTGTTGTTTAAATCCAGGGGTGTCTATAGTAAAGTGTACGTACTTAATTATAATTCTTGTATCTAGACTTATATCTTCTAGGGCAAGCTATTAACTAGGCTTAAGAACAATTATCTACTTAGATTGCTAAGGCCAAGGCTAAGCGTAAGCAGGTCCTTACTTAGATAGCTAAAATCTTAAGTAAGCTAGTAAAGAACTAGGCTTATCTTACTCGTCTTTATAAGTTAAAGGCGTATAACAATAAACAGTCCTCTACTTAATCTTATATACTTAAGGCTAAGTTAGATATCTTAGAAGCTAAGGAGGTGCGTTTGCCCTCTCTTTAGGGGCCTCTTCTTGTTACTAGTACAACCTCTTCTATTATCTCCCTATCTATTCTATATAGCGTTCGTCCTCTAGGAGACTTTAATAGGTTTCTTGGTTTACTATAAGGTAAGTTACTTAACCTTAATTTTAGAAGTCTTCTAGTAACTTAGAGTAATTAAGGTTTTCTTCTAGTTCCTATATATATTCCTATAGTTTTCTATCTTTATTTACTCCTAACTATTTAACTAGGTAGTAGTTTTTTCTATTTTAGAGTTAGTATCCTATAATCTCTTAGGCTTTATATTCTTCTTATTCTCTATATATATTAGCTTTGTAGACTATTAGTTTAGCATCCTGTAGTACCTTTTCTAGTAGTAAAACGTAGAATATAGGGTATATTTTTATTCTCTTAGGTAGTTTTAATCTATATATAACTAGTATTACTTATTTCTTAATTTTGTATAGTCTAATCTTTATATAATCTAATTTTAAGCTTAGTCTTTTAGTCTTAATATTTCTTCTTTGTAACTATACTTTTTCTCTCTTCCTAAATTAGGGTCCTTCTTTGTATTTTTAATTATAGTATCTTGCTATTTATTTTCTTAGGAATTTAGTATCTTCTTTTAGTTATTTGTATATCTCTTTAATTCTGTCTATAATCTTTTATCCCTATAGGTTCTATAATCTTATATCTTATAGTATCTAATATATAGTTAGTTTAAATCTATAATTTGTAAAGAATAGTAATACTCTTGTAGCTACGTTCTTTAAGCTATTATAGGCTAATTGTACTATTAGTAGTAGTACTACCTAATTGTTTTAGTTGTAATTAAGGTAGTATCTTAAATATTGTTTAACTATTTAGTTTATTTATTCTAATTGTCTATCTATTTGTAGGTAGTATCCTATAGATATACTATATTTAATTCCTAGTAAGGATATAATTGTACTCTATATACTAGATATAAATCTAATATCTCTATCTATAATAATCTTATCTAGTATTCTATATTATCCTATAACTAAGTCTATAACTTAGTATATAGCTTCTTTTGTACTACTCTTTTCTTTATATAGTTAGAAGTATGTATACTTTATTAGTTTATCGACTATTGTTAGAATACTATTATATTTAGTTTCTAAGACTAGGTCTCTTAACTTTAGTAGTCTAGTAATAAAATCTATTGTAATAACTCCCTATAGTTATTCTAGTACTTCTACTAGTTATAGTATCCTATATAGTACGTATCTATTGTATTTGTTTCTCTAGTACTCTATATAGTCTTTTAGTACTTATATTACTACTTGTCTTGCTTTAGGTATATAGTAGTCTCTTAATAGTCTTTCTAAAGTTTTCTCTTTTCCCTAGTAGCTATATACTAGTAATTTATAGAATTATCTTACAAATTCCTATTATATTTTAGCTAGTATATAGATTTATCTATATTCTATTTAGAATCTATTTTCTATTTCTTAGGTACTTAGATCCTTCTTAGTTTCTTCTTTAATCTATTAGTCTTACTTGTTTCCTGTTATTTCTAGGTTTGTAGCTACTTTAAGTTTATTTATTTCTAAGTATCCTTGTTTGTTCTTAACTAGTATAGTTCTTTTAGCTTTAACCTCTTTTTGTAAGTCTAGTCTTCTACTTAGTACGTCTATAAATATATTTTCTAATCCCTTTATATAGATTATATTAAAATCAAATATTACAAAGTATTCCTACTATCTAGTATATTGTTGTATTAGGTCCTTATTTATTGTAAACCCTATTAGGTTCTTGTAATTAGTATAGATTTGTATCTTGTGTTTAGCTCCCTATAGATATACCCTCTATTATTTAAGTACCTTGTATATTACTAGTATCTCTTTATTATAAATAGGGTAGTTTATTTCTACTTTTATTATTTGTTTTAAGAAGTATTCTACTAGGTATCTATTTCTTATAGCTAGGTCTTCTTGCTATAAGGCTATACTATATACTAAGTTTAATGCGTTTGTGTTAACTATTAGTAGTAGTTCTAGGTTAAATATTCTTAGAACTAGGTCTTCTCTAAATTTCTCTTTTATAGCGTTAAATACCTTCTTGTATTCCTCTATCTATTTAAAAAGTATATTCTTCTTTATTAGTCTTGTTAGTAGTTTTATAAGTTCTAACTATCTTATTATAAACTTTTAGTAGAAGTTTGTAAGTCCTTGAAATTATTAGATCTCTATAATATTCTTTAGTGTTAGCTATCTAATTATAGTATCTATCTTTACTAGGTTAATCCTTAGTTATCTTAGTTCTATAATAAACCCTAGAAAATTAGTTTTCTTTGTATAAAATTTACATTTCTTTATCTTAAGAAATATCTAGTTTTCTACTAAGAGTTCTAGTATCTTATATACGTGTTTTATATAATCTTCTTTATTCTTAGAAAATATTAAGATATTATCTAGGTATATAAATACAAAGATATCTAGGTATTCTTATAGTATTATATTAATCCTTTCTTAAAATGTAGCTAGTATATTTGTTAATCTAAAGGGTACAACTTAGTACTTATATAGTCTATATTGTATTCTAAATACTATTTTCTATTTATAGCTTTTTACTATCTAGATTTAGTAATAGGCGTTCTGTATATTAAGTTTTGTAAAGATTTTAGCTTTACTTATCCTATCTTATATCTTATCTATATAAGGTAGGAGGTATTAGTTCTTATTAGTTATTGCGTTAGTTCTTCTAAAGTCTATACAAAATCTTTTTTCTTTTATTCCTTTCTTATCTATAAAGAGGGTTCTATAAGCTACTAATAAGCTTAATTATTATATCTATTTATTTTAGAGTACTATTTTAATATACTCCTTCTTAATTCTTGCTTTATCTTCTGTTTTTTAATAGACTAGGCTCTATCCTGTAGTTTTACCTTTTTCTAGTTCTATCTTTAGGTCCTATAGTTTATATATTAGTTAGTAGTTCTCTAGTTCTATTAGAGGTTCTTCCTATTTCTTGTATTTCTCTAAGAACTTTTCTATATATCTTTCTATACTTGCTTGTAACGTGTCTTGTTTGTATATAATTTCTCTTGTTTTCTAATTAATTTAGGGGTTTACTATTTCTAGCTATAGTATTCCTAGTATTATATCTTAGTATTTGTTAAGTTAAGTTACGTCTATAATTAGGTTTTAGATCTCTAGATCTTATACTTCTAGTATTAAAGGTTTAGTCTTAGTACTAACTAGTTCTTAGAATAGTAGCCCTTCTATTATACTTAACTATTGTAGGTATTTCTTTAGTACTTGTTATATACCTTACTATTCTATAAACTTCTTTTATATAAAGTTTTAGGTAGCTCTACTATCTACTATAATTTAGATTTTCTTTTTTTAGTAATAACCTTCTATAGTTATATGTAGTCCTTTTGTTCCTTAAAGTATCTCCTTCTTAGGCTAGTACTTTATTTTAACTTTTTCTCCTACATACTTTAGGTATTTGTTTCGTATATATTTGTACTAAGGCTTTCTTTGTACGTATTCTTTAGACAGTTTGTATCCTAGTTCTAATACTAGGTATCCTTTTTAGATTTTTACTAGTTACTATCTATAGACTTCCTCCCTTTTAATAACCTTTATTAGGTTTTAGTTGTTATTTCTTTTTAGCTATACCTTGTTTCTATCCTTAAGTATCTTATATATTTAATAGCTTACCTCTATATAGGATACCTAAGCAATCTTGTAATATATAGGGTAATTTAATTATACTCTTATATTATCCCCTTCTCTATACTTGTCCTTTCCTAGCCTATCTTATACTAAGATATAGTACTTTACTAGTTTATTCTATATATAGGCGTCTTCTAGCTATTTTATTTTCTTTACTAATTAGGTCTATTCTTCTTATATAGGTATATTTCCTATAGCTACTATATTTATCTCTATCTAGTGTCTAAAGGATATAATCTTTATTTCTCTTAGGAAGTGTAACTTCTATTTGTTATATACTTCTTCTATTCCTAATATTAGTTCTTATCTTAATAGGAATTTCTTATCCTATACTAGTTTCTCTATTTTAGAATTTTCTTAGCTCTCTATACTAAAATCTTCTTAATTTTCTATACTAGAGCTCTTTCCTTCTAAAGTATCTTTGTAATCTTCCTTTATAGTTTGTAATAGGGTTAAGAGTCCTACTCTATAGGTCTCTACTTCTAATCTCTTATCCTAATCCTTATAAGTTTCTTTTACCTATTTCTAGACTTATTCCTTTATTACTACTATTCTATCTTGTTTCTCTTGTAGAAACTATCCTACTCCTTGTTTTGCGTAGATATATATTAGGTATATATCTTTGTAGTAGAATATCTAGTATAACCCTTAGTAGTTTTCTTAGCTAGCTACTACTTTCTCTTATAGTTCTTCTATATATTCTTTAGAGTTCTTTCCTATCTTATTTGTTTTTAATTGTATCTCCTTCTTCTTTTTACTTCTATAGTCTTTTACAAAGTAGCCTTTCTTTCTATAGTTATAATAAGTAAGGTCTTTCTTACTTTCTTTTTTCTTACTTCTATAATCTTTTATATAGTATCCTTTCTTTTTATAGTTATAGTACTTAAAGTCTTTCTTTTTACCCTCTTTATTAGTATCTAAGATTATTAGGTCCCTTTAGTCTTAGGTATTTCTTATTTCTCTATATTAGTTCTTTCTCTATTCTTAGAGTTTGTTGTTAACTTAGATTACTTATACTTTTATAGCCTTAAGTATTTATACTCTTTCTATTTAGATTATCTTGTATTAGATTTCGCTTTTTAGTCCCTCTTTAAACCTTACTATTAGGGCTAGTTTACTCTATTCTATATTTATAGATAGTTATTTAAATATTAATATATATTCTAGTACTCCTTTTATTTATCTTAGGCTTATAAGTTTTTCTTCAGCCTATCTTGTAACGTTAGTATCTCTAAATACTACTTTAAGTCTTTTAACAAATTGTTTATAGTTACTAAATATTATTATTATTATTTCTTTTTACTATTCTAGCAGGTTAAGTCTATAGTCTAACTAGTATAGATTAAACTATTTTATTGCTTTATCTTTAAGGTATATTCCTATATATACAACTTTCTTTTTTTCTGTATTAAAGTATTCTACTTATACGTCTAGGTGTAGTATTGCTACTACTAGGAAGAGTTGTAGGTTCTTCCTTTCTCTATTAAACTTCTTAAGTTCTAGTATCTTAGGTAGCTTCTTTGTTACGCTTGTCCCTAGGCAGCCTATAATACCTTTAATTCTTTCTTAATCCTTAGCTATAGCTCTTACCTAGGTTTTGTTCTAGTTAATATAACTCTTTAGTTTATTATTTTGTTTAAGGAGTTTTTTAATTACTATTTTTATCTATTTTCTATCTTTATAAAGACTTCTTAGGATCTCTCTAATATTTCTAAAGTCTGTATTATCTAACTTATATATCTTAAGAAGTCTTTTTCCTATAGATATAGCTATTGTTGTTGCGTAGCTTAGACTGTGCGCAGCTTACGCTTTACTCTCTAAAGCAATAATTATTAAAGTATAATAGTTTACTAGCTATAGTACCTATTAGTAGACTTACCTAGGTGCGTAGTAATTGCAATTAGAGTACAACGTAAATAGATACAGGTGTTTAGGTTAACTGTTAATAGGACAAAGTACAATAATAATTCTAAATTGTAGATATTAAGAGTGTATTACTCTAGGTTAAAGATTAGGATTAACAATACTATCCTAATAATATATATCCTATTAACTATATACCTTATAGCTTTGTACTTCGTATTCACTAAGAACTACAAAGTACTAAGTTAACTTTACACTTTATATTTGCTAAGAACTACAAAGTACTAAGTTGACTTCGCGCTTTGTATTTACTAAGAACTACGAATTGCTAAGTCGTTTCTTACGTATCTAGGTTGTGTTCTACGTTACTATCCTACACAAGTCCCTTAGACTTATAGCCTATTAGTATATCACTTCTTAGTAACTTAGGTTCGATTAGTTTAAATTCATGTGTAGGGTTGTAACCTATAACACTTAATAATAGGTTTTAACTATCCTCTAATAAGCTTTTAGAACGTAGTATTATTCTTATACTTGTAATTAACAAGTACTTTTAGAGTTTTATTTAGATTCTACTACTCTAGTACTTTGTCTAGATTAATATAATAGCAATCCTTAAGTTAATAGTATCTACTACAAGTAGAGTATTCTACTTTATCTACTATACTTTAATTATATAAACGTTTACTATTAGTATTACGTATATATTAATTATAGGGTCTACCCTAGAGCTAGCCTAACTTATCTTAAGTTTAGGGACTAGTAATTTAGTCTAGTGTACGTTAATTACAGGGTCTACCCTAGAACTTAAGTAGTATACTATCTACAAGAGAGGCGTCCCTAGTCTCGCCCTAAGTAGTTTTACTACTAGTAGCAAGAGTTAAGGCGTTATTAACTATAAATACAGCCCTATATTTCTCTATTCTAAGAGGATAATTTACTATTATATACTCTTAGTAGCGTTTTATTATCTTCTTCTAGCTTATACTAGGTTTAAAACGTCTATAGTCCTAAAAGGTTATTAACTATATAGGAGCTACTTTATTAATAGATACTATAAAATCTTAAGTAACTACGTTA
>JALNQK010000630.1:0-10064 GCA_028458525.1 Ophiosphaerella herpotricha
ACTTTTATACTTTAATAATTATTACTTTAGAGAGTAAAGTATAAGCTATATATAGTCTAAGCTACGTAATAATAATAGCTATATTAATAAGAAAAGGACCTCTTAAGATATATAAGTTAAATAATATAGACTTTAGAAATATTAGGGAAATCCTAAGAAGTCTTTACAAAGATAGAGAATAAATAAAAGTAGTAATTAAGAAACTCTTTAAATAAAATAATAAGTTAAAAAGTTATATTAACTAAAACAAGACCTAGGTAAAGGCTATAGCTAAGGATTAAGAAAGAATTAAAGGTATTATAGGCTGCCTAGGAACAAGTACAATAAAGAAGCTACTAAAGATACTAGAACTTAAGAAGTTTAATAGAGAAAGGAAGAACCTATAACCTTTCCTAGTAGTAGTAATACTATACCTAGATATACAAGTAAAATACTTTAATATAGAAGAAAAGAAAGTTATATATATAAGAATATACTTTAAGGATAAGGTAATAAAGTAGTTTAACCTATACTAGATAGACTATAGGCTTAATATACCTAAATAATAAAAAGAGAGAATAGTAATAATATTTAGTAACTATAAACAATTTATTAAAAAACTTAAAGTAGTATTTAGAGATATAGACGTTATAAGACAAGCTAAGAAAAAACTCCTAAGACTAAAATAAATAAAGAGAGCTATAGAATATATATCTATATTTAAATAATTATCTATAAATACTAAGTAAGATAAACTAGCCTTAATAGTAAGATTTAAATAAGGCTTAAAAGGAGAAATTTAATATAAAATAATCTAAATAGAAAAAGTATAAACTCTTAAGGCTATAAAAGTACAAGCTATCTAAATTAATAATAAACTCTAAGAATAGAAGAAGAACTAATTAGGAGAAATAAAAAATACCTAAGACTATAAGGACCTAATAATCCTAGATACTAATAAAGAAAGTAAAAAGAAAGACTTTAAATACTAGAACTATAATAAGAAAGGGTATTACGTAAAAGACTATAGAAGTAAGAAAAAAGAAGGTAAGAAAGACCTTACCTATTATAATTATAGAAAGAAAGGTTACTTTATAAAAGACTACTAAAGTAAGAAGAAAAAGGAGATATAGTTTAAAATAAATAAGATAAGAAAGAACTCTAAAGAATATATAGAAGAACTATAAGAGAAAGTAGTAGCTAGTTAAGAAAACTATTAAAGGTTATATTAGATATTTTACTATAAAGATATATACCTAATATATATCTATATAAAATAAGGAGCTAGATAGTTTCTATAAAGGAAATAGAATAGAATAGTAGTAATAAAAGAATAAGTCTAGGAATAAGTAGAAAAAACTTATAAAGACTAAGATAAGAAATTAGAGGTAATAACCTATAGAGTAAGACTCCTAACTCTATTATAAATAATAAAAGAAGATTAAAAAGATACTTTAAAAGGAAAGAGCTCTAGTATAGAGAATTAAGAAGATTCTAGTATAGAGAGCTAAGAAAACTCTAAAATAGAGAAACTAGTATAGAATAAGAGATTCCTACTAAGATAAGAACTAATACTAGGAATAGAGGAAGTATACAATAAATAGAAATTATACTTTCTAAAAGAAATAAAGATTACGTTCTTTAGATACTAGATAGAGATAAATATAGTAGCTATAGGAGATATACCTATATAAGAAGAATAAACCTAATTAGTAAAGAAAATAAAATAGCTAAAAGATACCTATATATAAAATAAACTAGTAAGGTACTATATCTTAGTATAAGATAAGCTAGGAAAGGATAAGTATAGAGAAGGAGATAAGCTAAATATACTTAAGCTTCTACTAGTATATTAAGAGTATACTCTTACTTAGCTTTAGCCTCTAAGATTTATAATAACAATTTCGCTTTAGCTTAGTTAGTAGCTCTCTCTAATAGAATTTAGCTCTAATACGTACGTTATAATTAAAGGCCTATACTTAGAAATAGATACACTAGAAATATTACAAGAACTATAAATATTAGCCTAGATATATACCTTATATACCTTACTAAGTTTTAAAGAAAATAAGTATTATTATAGGTTATAACTCTATATAGGATCTCGAACTAATAGAACCTAAGTTGCCTAATAATCTATTATACTACGAGATAGAGGGACCTAGATAGGATAGTAATGTAGAGTATAACTTAGACACGTAATAAGCTAATACGTAATAACTTAGTACTTAGTAAAGTATAAATTGCTAAGCTATTAACTTAGTACTTAGAGAAATACTAATTACTAAGTTATAACTTTATACTAAGTATAATACTAAGTTATAAAGTATATAGTTAGTAGGATATATATTATTAAGATAGTATTATTAATCCTAATCTTTAACCTAGAGCAATACACTCTTAATATCTATAACTTAGAATTAATATTATACTTTATCCTATTAATAGTTACTCTAATACCTATATCTATTTATATTGCACTCTAATTGTATTTACTACGTACCTAGGTAAGCCTACTAATAGGTACTATAGCTAGTAACTTCTTATACCTTAACAATTATTACTTTAGAGAGTAAAGTATAAGTAGCGCATAGTCTAAGCTATATAACAATAATAGCTATATTAATAAGAAAAGAACTCTTTAAGATATATAAGTTAGATAATATAAACTTTAGAAATATTAGGGAAATTCTAAGAAGTCTTTATAAAGATAAAGAATAGATAAAGCTAGTAATTAAGAAACTCTTTAAATAGAATAATAAGTTAAAGAACTATATTAACTAGAATAAGACTTAGGTAAGGGCTATTGCTAAGGATTAAGAAAGGATTAAAGGTATTATAGGCTGCCTAGGGATAAGCGTAATAAAGAAACTACTAAAGATACTAGAACTTAAAAAGTTTAATAGAGAAAGGAAGAACTTACAACCTTTCCTAGTAGTAGTAATACTATACTTAGATATATAGGTAGAATACTTTAATATAGAAGAAAAGAAAGTTGTATATATAAGAATGTACTTTAAAGATAAAGTAATAAAATAGTTTAATCCTTACTAGATAGACTATAGGCTTAATATACCTAAATAATAAAAAGAGAGAATAGTAATAATATTTAGTAACTATAAACAATTTATTAAGAAACTTAAAGTAGTATTTAGAGATACAGACGTTATAAGATAAGCTAAAGAAAAACTCTTAAATTTAAAATAAATAAAAGGAGCTATAGAATATATATCTATATTTAAATAACTATCTATAAATACTAAATAGGATAAGTTAGTATTAATAGTAAGATTTAAATAAGGTTTAAAAGGAGAAATCTAATACAAAATAATCTAGATAGAAAAAGTATAAACTCTTAAAGTAATAAAGGTATAAGCTATCTAGATAGATAATAAGCTTTATAAGTAGAAAAAAAACTAAATAAGAGAAATAAGAAATACCTAAGACTATAGAGATCTAATAATCCTAGATACTAATAAAGAAGGTAAAAAAAAAGACTTTAAATACTATAATTATAATAAGAAAGGGTATTACGTAAAGGACTATAGAAGTAAGAAGAAAGAAGAGAAGAAAGACCTTACCTATTATAACTATAGAAAGAAAGGCTACTTTATAAAAGATTGTAGAAGTAAAAAGAAAAAGAAGATATAGTCTAAAATAAATAAGATAAGAAAGAACTCTAAAGAATATATAGAAGAACTATAAGAGAAAGTAGTAGCTAGTTAAGAAAACTATTAAGGGTTATATTAGATATTCTACTATAAAGACGTATACCTAATATATATTTATATAAAATAAAGAGTAAGATAGTTTCTATAAAAGAAATAGAATAGAATAGTAGTAATAAAAGAATAAGTCTAGGAATAAGTAAAAGAAACTTATAAGGATTAAGATAAGAGATTAGAGGTAGAAACCTAAAGAGTAGGACTCCTAACCCTATTATAGATAATAAAAGAAGATTAAGAGAATACTTTAGAAAGAGAGAGCTCTAGCTTAAGAAGTTAAGAAGACTCTAGTATAGAGGGCTAAGAAAGCTCTAAACTAAAGAAACTAGTATAAGATAAGAGATTCCTATTAAGATAAGAACTAATATTAGGAATAGAAGAAGTATATAATAAATAGAAGTTATACTTCTCTAAAGAAATAAAGATTACGTTCTTTAGATACTAGATAAAGATAAATATAGTAGCTATAGGAGATATACCTATATAAGAAGAATAGACCTAATTAGTAAAGAAAATAAAATAGCTAGAAAACGCCTATATATAGAGTAAACTAGTTAGGTACTATATCTTAGTATAAAATAAGCTAGGAAAGGATAAGTATAGAAAAGAGGATAATATAAAAGTATAGTTAAATTACCCTATATACTATAAGATTGCTTAGGTATCTTATATAGAGGTAGGCTATTAGATATACAAGAAACCTAAGGATATAAATAAGGTAT
The DNA here is from genome assembly GCA_028458525.1 of Ophiosphaerella herpotricha. NCBI lineage: Eukaryota > Fungi > Ascomycota > Dothideomycetes > Pleosporales > Phaeosphaeriaceae > Ophiosphaerella > Ophiosphaerella herpotricha. The sequence continues at coordinate 4,427 of JALNQK010000630.1, forward strand.
AGCTAAAGAGAAATAATAACTAAAACCTTATAAAGGCTATTAAAAGGATAGAGGTCTATAGATAGTAACTAGTAAAAACCTAAAAAAGATACCTAGTATTAGAACTAGGAGATAAACTATCTAAAAAATACGTATAAAGAAAGCCTTAGTATAAATATATATAAAATAAATACCTAAAATATATTTAAGAAAAGGTTAAAATAAAGTATTAGCCTAAGAAAGAAATACTCTAAAGAATAAAAGGACTATATATAACTATAGAAAGTTACTATTAGGAAAAGAAAATCTAAATTATAGTAGATAGTAGAGCTACCTAAAACTTTATAAGGAAGAAGTTTATAGAATAATAGAAAGTATAACAAGTACTAAAAAAATATCTACAATAATTAAGTATAATTAAAGGACTACTATTTTAAGAACTAGTTAGCTCTAAAACTAAACCTTTAATATTAGAAGTATAAGGATTAGAAATCTATAACCTAGTTATAGATATAACGTAACTTAATAAATACTAAGATATAATACTAAGGATACTATAGCTAAAAATAGTAAACTTCTAAATTAACTAGAAAATAGGAAGGATTATATATAAATAAAATACGTTACAAGCAAATATAAAAAGATATATAGGAAAATTCCTAAAAGAATACAAGAAATAGAAAGAACTCTTAATAGAACTAGAAAACTACTAACTAACGTATAAACTATAGGACTTAAAGATAGAACTAGAAGAAGGTAAAACTATAGGATAGAGCCTAGTCTACTAAAAAATAGAAGAGGAGGCAAAAATTAAGAAGGAATATATTAAGAGAGTACTCTAAAACAAGTAGATAAGACTATTAAGCTTATTAGTAGTATATAGAACTCTCTTTATAGATAAAAAGAGAATAAAGGAGAAGAGATTCTATATAGACTTTAGAAGAACTAACGTAATAATAAATAAGAATAGATATCCCTTACCTTATATAGATAAGATATAAGATAAGATAAGTAAAGCCTAAATCTTTATAAAACTTAATATATAAAATATATACTACTAAATATAAATAGTAAAAGGCTATAAGTAGAAAATAGTATTTAGAATATAATATAGATTATATAAATATTAGGTTATACCCTTTAGATTAACTAATATACTAGCTATATTCTAAGAAAAGATTAATATAATATTACAAGAATACTTAGACGTCTTTATATTTATATACTTAGATAATATTTTAATATTCTCTAAGAATAAAGAAGATTATATAAAATATATATACAAGATACTAGAACTACTAGTAGAAAACTAGATATTCTTTAAAATAAGGAAATACAAATTCTATATAAGAAAAATAGATTTCCTAGGATTTATTATTAAACTAAGATAGTTATAAATTAACCTAGTAAAAATAGATACTATAATTAGATAGCTAATACTAAGAAATATTACTAAAGTTTAATAATTTTAAGGACTTATAAACTTCTACTAAAAGTTTATAATAAGCTAGTTAGAACTTATAAAGCTACTAATAAGGCTAATAAAAAAGAATATACTCTTTAAATAAATAGAGGAATATAAAAGAATATTTAATACTATAAAAGAGAAATTTAAAGAAGATCTAGTTCTAAGAATATTTAACTCTAAACTACTACTAATAGTTAATACAGACGTATTAAACTTAGTATATAGTATAGCCTTATAGTAAGAAGATCTAGTTATAGGAATAAAGTACCTAGTAGAGTACTTCTTAAAACAAATAATATAGGTAGAAATAAACTACCCTATTTATAACAAAGAAATACTAGTAATATACAAGGTATTTAAATAATAGAGAGTATATCTACAAGGAGTAAAATACAAAATACAAGTTTATACTAACTATAAGAACTTAATAGGGTTTATAGTAAATAAGGACTTAATATAATAATATACTAGATAGTAGGAATACCTTGTAATATTTAACTTTAAAGTAATCTATACAAAAGGATTAGAAAATATATTAGTAGATATACTAAGTAGGAGACTAAATCTATAGAAAGAAGTTAAAGCTAAAGGAACTATACTAATAAAAAATAAAGAAGGGCACCTAGAAATAAATAAGCTTAAAGTAGCCGCAAACCTAGAAATAATAAGAAATAAATAGGACTAATAGATTAAAGAAGAAACTAAAAAGGATTTAGGTACCTAAGAAATAGAAAATAGATTCTAAATAGAATATAGACAAATCTATATACTACCTAAAATATAATAAGAATTTATAAGGTAATTCTATAAACTACTAGTATATAGATACTAAGGAATAGAGAGAACCTTAGAAAGGCTACTAAGAGACTACTATATACTTAAAGTAAGATAATTAGTAATATAGGTACTTAAAGACTATATAGAATACTAAAGAAATAAATATAATAGATATATACTATATAGAATACTATAACTAGTAGAAGTACTAAAATAACTATAGGGAGTTATTAAAATAGACTTTATTACTAAACTACTAAAATTAAAAGATCTAATCTTAGAAACTAAATATAATAGTATTCTTATAATAGTTAATAAACTAATAAAATATACGTACTTTAGACTATATAAAGAAAAGAGTAGTATAAAGAAAGTTATATACTAAGTTATAGACTTAGTTATAGGATAATATAGAGTACTAGATAAAATAATTATAGATAGAGATATTAGATTTATATCTAGTATATAGGATATAATAATATCCTTACTAGGAATTAAGTACAATATATCTATAGGATACTACCTATAGATAGATAGATAATTAGAATAAACGAACTAGATAGTTAAGTAATACCTAAGATACTACCTTAATTACAACTAAAATAATTAGGTAGTACTACTACTAGTAGCCTAATTTGCCTATAATAGCTTAAAAAATATAGTAATAGGAGAATTACTATTCTTTGTAAACTACAGATTTGAACCTACTATATACTAAATACCTAAGAACATAAAAAAATAGAACTCTAAGAGATAAGAAATAATAGATAAAATTAAAGATATATATAAATAACTAAAAGAAGATACTAAGTTCCTAAAAAACTAAATAGTAAAATACTATAACTAGAAATACAAAGAAGGACCCTAATTTAGAGAAAGAGAAAAGGTATAGTTATATAAAGGAAGAATATTAAAACTAAAAGACTAAGTTTAAAACTAGATTATATAAAAATTAAACTATATAAAATTAAGAAATAAGTAATACTAGTTATATATAGATTAAAACTACTTAAAGGAATAAAAATATACTCTATATTCTATATTTTATTACTAGAAGAAGTACTACAAGATACTAAACTAGTAGTTTACAAAGCTAATATATATAGAGAATAAGAAGAATATAAAGCCTAAGAAATTATAGGATATTAACTCTAAAATAGAAAAAACTACTACCTAGTAAAATAGTTAGGAGTAGATAAAAATAGAAAACTATAGGAATATATATAGGAACTAGAGGAAAACCTTAATTACTCTAAGTTACTAGAGAACTTCTAAAGTTAAAATTAAGTAACTTACTTTATAGTAAACTAAGAAACTTATTAAAGTCCTCTAGAGGACAAATATTATATAAAATAGATAGAGAGATACTAGAAGAGGTTATACTAGTAATAGGAAGAGATTCCTAGAGAGAAGACGAATATACCTCCTTAGCTTCTAGAATATCTAACTTAGCCTTAAGTATATAAGATTAAGTAGAGGACTATTTATTATTATAGTCTTTTAACTTATAAAGGTACGTAAAGAGAGTCTAATTCTTTACTACTTTACTAAGTAGCTCCTACTAAACCTTTTTAGTAGTAGTAATCTAAATAGATAATTTATCTTAAGCCTAGTTAATAGCTTGCCTTAGAAGATATAAGTCTAGATACAAGAATTATAATTAAATATATATACTTAGCTATAGATACTCTAGGATTAGAGTAATAGTACTATATATTAGTATTAATATATACTATATACGCCTTACTATCCTTTTAGGATATAACGTAGCAAATACCCTTAGATAAATAATAAGGACAAGGTATAAATTCTATACTATTCTAATAAATACAAGTAACTAACGCAAGTTTATTAAGAGTAGTACAAGAAGGTATAGAGGAAACGCTAGAAAGAATTATATAGGTTAGCTAAGCTAATAACTTAGTATTAGGGTAGAATAATACTAGCCCTAAGGAATATAGAAGAGGAGATAGTATTATAGGTTATAACTCTATACAGAATCTTAAACTAATAGAACCTAAGTTGCTTAACAATCTATTATACTACAAGATAGAGGGACCTAGATAGGATAGTAATATAGAGTATAACTTAGACACGTAATAAGCTAATACGTAATAACTTAGTACTTAGTAAAGTATAAATTGCTAAGCTATTAACTTAGTACTTAGAGGAATACTAATTACTAAGTTATAACTTTGTACTAAGTATAATACTAAGTTATAAAGTATATAGTTAGTAGGATATATATTATTAGGATAGTATTGTTAATCCTAATCTTTAACCTAGAGTAATATACTCTTAATATCTGCAACTTAGAATTAATATTGTACTTCGTCCTATTAACAGTTACCCTAATACCTGTATCTATTTACGTTGTACTCTAATTGTATTTACTACGCACCTAGGTAAGCCTACTAATAGGTACTATAGCCGGCGACCCCTTACAAGTATATAGTATCTAGAGAATAATAATAAAAATAAGGAAATATCTTACTACTTTAATATAATACCTAATTAGTAAGGTTAAGATAATAGAGAGTAGATTTAGTAGGTATAGAGAACTTATAAGAAAGAACAATTAATAATAAAGGCCTTAATAAGTTAGAAACTTAGATTAGAAGAAACCTTAGCCTAATAGAGCCTAAGAGAAAAGATAGTATTATAGGTTATAACCTTATATAGGAGTTAGAACCTATAGAGCCTAGGTTACCTTTAAGTAACTATATAATAGGCTATAAATCTAAAGGACTTAGATAGAATAATAATATTAAGTATAACCTAGATACGTAAGAAAGTTATATAAGGTAATCTATAGATCTATTATATAGATTAATAGATTAAGGTAATCTATAGATCTATTATATAGATTAATAGATTAAAGTAATCTATAGATCTATTCTATAGAGTAATAGATTAAGAAGTAATATATAAAGTATATAGTTAATATAATATATATTATTAGGATAGTATTATTAATCCTAATCTTTAACCTAGAGTAATATACTCTTAATATCTACAATTTAGAATTATTATTATACTTTGTCCTATTAATAGTTAACCTAATACCTATATCTATTTACGTTGTACTCTAACTATAATTACTATATACCTAGGTAAGTCTACTAATAGGTACTATAGCTAATAACCTTTACAATTAGGTTAGTATAGTTATTAGATATAATATAGTACTAGTAATTAAGTAAACTACTAATTATATATATAGTAGCTATTATAAGTATACAATATAAAATTAATATATAATAGAGCTTAAGATTAGGTATAAAAGAAACCTTTATAATATTCCTAAATAGATAGGATTAATATAATTAACCCTTTATTTAATAACTTTAACTTTACTAGATTTAAGGACCTATCGAAATCTACCTAAAAATCTAACAATTAAGAGTCTTACTA
>JALNQK010000631.1:0-10057 GCA_028458525.1 Ophiosphaerella herpotricha
AGGATCTAAGTACCTAAGAAATAGAAAATAGATTCTAAATAGAATATAGACAAATCTATATACTAGCTAAAATATAATAGGAATTTGTAAGATAATTCTATAAATTACTAGTATATAGCTACTAGGAAATAGAGAAAACCCTAGAAAGACTATTAAGAAACTACTATATACCTAAAGTAAGATAAATAGTAATATAAGTACTAAAAGACTATATAGAATACTAAAGAAATAAATATAATAGATACGTACTATATAGGATACTACAACTAGTAGAAGTACTAGAATAACTATAGAGAGTTATTACAATAGATTTTATTACTAGACTACTAAAGTTAAGAGACTTAATCTTAGGAATTAAATATAATAGTATTCTAATAATAGTTAATAAACTAATAAAGTATACGTACTTCTAACTATATAAAGAAAAGAGTAGTATAAAAGAAGCTATATACTAAGTTATAAACTTAGTTATAGGATAATATAGAGTACTAGACAAGATTATTATAGATAGAGATATTAGATTTATATCTAGTATATAGAGTATAATAATATTCTTACTAGGAATTAAATATAGTATGTCTACAAGATACTATCTATAGATAGATAGATAATTAGAATAAATAAACTAGATAGTAGAGTAATACTTAAGATATTACCTTAATTATAACTAAAATAATTAGGTAGTACTACTACTAATAGTATAACTAGCCTATAATAGCTTAAAGAACGTAGTAATAGAAATATTACTATTCTTTACAAATTATAGATTCAAACTAACTATATATTAGATACTATAGGATATAAAATTATAGAACTTATAAGGATAAAAAATTATAGATAAGATTAAGGATATATACAAATAACTAAAAGAAGATACTAAATTCCTAAAGAAATAGATAATAAGATACTATAACTAAAAATATAAGGAAGGACCCTAATTTAGGAAGAGAGAAAAAGTATAGTTACAAAGAAAGAATATTAAGACTAAAAGACTAAGCTTAAAATTAGACTATATAAAGATTAGACTATATAAAATTAAGAAATAAGTAATACTAGTTATATATAGATTGAAACTACTAAAGAGAATAAAAATATACCCTATATTCTATATATTACTACTAGAAAAGGTACTACAAAATACTAAACTAGTAGTTTATAAAGCTAATATATATAGAGAATAAGAAGAATATAAAGCCTAAGAGATTATAGGATACTAATTCTAAAATAGAAAAAATTACTACTTAGTTAAATAGTTAGGAATAGATAAAGATAGAAAACTATAGGAATATATATAGGAACTAGAGGAAAACCTTAATTACTTTAAGTTACTAGAGGACTTCTAAAGTTAAAGTTAAGTAACTTACTTTATAGTAAACTAAGAAACTTATTAAAGTCTCTTAGAGGACAAACGCTATATAGAATAGATAGGGAGACGTTAGAAGAGGTTATACTAATAATAGGAGGAGACTCCTAAAGAGAGAATAAACGTGCCTCCTTAGCTTCTAGAATATCTAACTTAGCTTTAAGTACGTAAGATTAAATAGAGGACTATTTATTGTTATAGTCCTTTAACTTATAGAGACGCGCAAGAAGGGTCTAATTCTCTACTACTTTACTAAGTAGCTCTTACTAAACCTTTTTAGTAGTAGTAATCTAAATAGATAATTTGTCTTAAGTCTAGTTAATAGCTTACTCTAGAAGATATAAGCCTAGATACAAGGATTATAATTAAATATATATACTTAGCTATAGATACTCTAAGATTAGAGTAATAGTACTATATATTAGTATTAATATATACTATATACGCCTTACTATCCTTTTAGGATACAACGTAATAAATACTCTTAGATAAACAATAAGGATAAAGTATAAATTCTATACTATTCTAATAAATATAAGTAGCTAACGCAAGTTTATTAAGAGTAGTACAAGAAGGTATAGAGGAAATGTTAGAAAGAATTATATAGACTAGCTAAGCTAATAACTTAGTATTAGAGTAGAATAATACTAGCTCTAAGGAATATAGAGAGAGAGATAGTATTATAGGCTATAACTTTATACAAGATCTTAAGCTAATAGAACCTAAGTTGCCTAATAATCTGTTATATTATAAGATAGATAAACTTAGATAGAATAGTAATATAGGATATAACTAGGACACGTAACAACTTATTACGTAATAACTTAGTACTTAGCAAAGTACTAATTACTAAGTTACTAAACTTAGTACTTAGTAAAATATAAAGTACTAAGTTATAACTTTATACTAAGTATAATACTAAGTTATAAGGTATATAGTTAACAAGATACCTATTATTAGGATAGTATTGTTAATCCTAATCTTTAACCTAGAGTAATATACTCTTAATATCTATAATTTAGAATTATTATTGTACTTTGTCCTATTAATAGTTAACCTAATACCTATACCTATTTATGTTGTACTCTAATTGTAATTACTACGCACCTAGGTAAGTCTACTAATAAGTACTATAGCTAGCGAACTATTATACTAATATAGGTAATAACCTTCTCTAGTTTTAGAGTAAATAGATTAACTATATATAGAAAAGAGATAATAAAACTCTACTAAGATTATATAATCTAATCCTATCTACTATAAAGTAAACTTATAAAGAGATCCTTTTATATTAGATAGGAAGACTATATACTTAGTAGTAAATCTAACTAGAGTATATAGAGGGACGCCTCTAGTATACTAGAATAGAGAGTACTATCTACCTAATTATAGGGCGAGTAGGGGAAATCCTAGTAGAAACAATTACAAGTAACTAATTAAATAAGTAAGTAATTTTATAAGAGAACTAGTAAAGAATACCTTACTTATTATTATAAGCTATAACTCTATATAGGATCTTAAGCTAATAGAACCTAAGTTGCCTAATAATCTATTATATTATAAGATAGATAAACTTAGATAGAATAGTAATGTAGGATATAACTAGAATACGTAACAACTTATTACGTAATAACTTAGTACTTAGCAAAGTACTAATTACTAAGTTACTAAACTTAGTACTTAGTAAAATATAAAGTACTAAGTTATAACTTTATACTAAGTATAATACTAAGTTATAAGGTATATAGTTAACAAGATACCTATTATTAAGATAGTATTGTTAATCCTAATCTTTAACCTAGAGTAATATACTCTTAATATCTACAATTTAGAATTATTATTATACTTTGTCCTATTAATAGTTAACCTAATACCTATACTTATTTACGTTGTACTCTAATTACAATTACTACGTACCTAAGTAAGTCTACTAATAGGTACTATAGCTAGTAAACTATTATACTTTAATAATTATTACTTTAGAGAGTAAAGTATAAGCTGCGTACAGTCTAAGCTATATAATAAAAATAGCTATATCTATAGGAAAAGGACCCCTTAAGATATATAAGTTAGATAATACAAACTTTAGAAATATTAGGGAGATCCTAAGAGGTCTTTATAAAGATAGAAAATAAATAAAGATAGTAATTAAGAAACTCTTTAAATAAAATAATAAACTAAAAAGTTACCTTAATTAAAATAAAACCTAGGTAAGGGCTATAGCTAAGGATTAGGAAAGAATTAAAAGTATTACAGGCTGCCTAAGAATAAGTATAATAAAGAAGCTACCTAAAATACTAGAACTTAAGAAGTTTAATAGAGAAAGGAAGAACTTATAACTCTTCTTAGTAGTAGTAATACTATATCTAGACGTATAAGTAGAATACTTTAATATAAAAGAAAAGAAAGTTGTATATATAAGAATATACTTTAAAGACAAAGTAATAAAGTAGTTTAACTTATATTAGTTAGACTATAGGCTTAATATACCTAAATAGTAAAAAGAAATAATAGTAATAATATTTAGTAATTACAAACAATTTATTAAAAGACTTAAAGTAGTATTTAAGGATACTAATATTACAAGATAGGCTAAAGAAAAACTTATAAGCCTAAAATAAACAAAGAGAGTACTAGAATATATATCTATATTTAAATAACTATCTATAAATATAGAATAAGGCAAACTAGCCCTAATAGTAAGGTTTAAAGAGGGACTAAAAAGTAAAATCTAGTACAAGATAATTTAAATAGAAAGAGTATAGATACTTAAGGCTATAAAGGTATAAGTAATCTAGGTTAATAATAAACTCTAAGAATAGAAAAAGAACTAATATAGAGAAATAAGAAATACCTAAGACTAAGGAGATCTAATAATCTTAGATACTAATAAAGAAAGTAAAAAGAAAGACTTTAAGTACTATAACTATAATAAGAAAGGGTACTATATAAAAGATTATAGAAGTAAAAAAAAAGAAAGTAAGAAAGACTTTACCTATTATAACTATAGAAAGAAAGGTTACTTTGTAAAAGACTATAGAAGTAAAAAAAAGAAAGAGATATAATTAAAGATAAATAAGATAAGAAAGAACTCTAAAGAATATATAAAAGAACTATAGAAGAAAGTAGTAGCTAGCTAAGAAAACTACTAAGAGTTATACTAAATATTCTACTATAAAGACGTATACCTAATATATATCTATACAAAATAGAGAGCAAAATAGTTTCTATAAGAGAAACAAGATAGAATAGTAGTAATAAAAGAATAAGTCTAGAAATAGGTAGAAGAAACTTATAAGGATTAAAATAAAGGATTAGAAGTAAAAACTTATAAAGTAGGACTCCTAACTCTATTATAAACTATAAAGGAAGATTATAAAGATACTTTAGAAAGAAAGAGCTCTAGTATAGAAAATTAAGAGGATTTTAGTATAGAGGGCTAAGAAAACTCTAAACTAGAGAAACTAGTATAAGACAAGAAATTCCTATTAAGATAAGGACTAATATTAGGAATAGAGGAAGTATATAATAAATAGAAGTTATACTTCTTAAAAGAAATAAAAATTATATCTTTTAGATACTAGATAGAGATAAATATAGTAGCTATAGGAGATATACTTATATAAGAAGAATAGACCTAATTAGTAAAGAAAATAAAATAGCTAGAAGATACCTATATATAGAATAAACTAGTAAAATACTATATCCTAGTATAGAATAAGCTAGGAAGAGATAAGTATAGAGAAAGGGATAACGTAAGAGTACAATTAAATTACTCTATATACTACAAGATTACTTAAGTATCCTATATAGAGGTAGGCTATTAAATATACAAGAAACCTAAAGAAATAAACAAGGTATAGCTAAAAAGAAGTAATAACTAAAACCTTATAAAGGTTATTAAAAGAGAGGAAGTCTATAAATAGTAACTAGTAAAAATCTAAAAGGGATACCTAGTATTAGAACTAGGATATAAACTATCTAAAGAATATATATAAAGAAAGCCTTAGTACAAATATATATAAAATAAATACCTAAAATATATAGGAGAAAAAGTTAAAACAAAGTACTAACCTAAGAAGAAAATACTTTAAAGAATAAAAGGACTATATATAACTATAGAAGGTTATTACTAAAGAAAGAAAATCTAAATTATAGTAGATAGTAGAGCTACCTAAAACTTTATACAAAAGAAATTTATAGAATAGTAAGGTATATAATAAGTACTAAAGAAATACTTATAATAGTTAAGTATAATAAAAGGACTACTATTCTAAGAACTAGTTAGTACTAAGACTAAACCTTTAATACTAGAAGTATAAGGTCTAGAAATTTGTAACCTAATTATAGACGTAACTTAACTTAACAAGTACTAAGACGTAATATTAGGAATACTATAGTTAAGAATAATAAACCCCTAAATTAATTAGAAAATAGGAAAGATTATATATAAATAAGATATATTATAAGTAAGTATAGAAAGATATATAAGAAAGTTTCTAGAAGAATATAAGAAATAGGAAGAACTCCTAATAGAACTAGAGAACTACTAACTAACGTATAAACTATAAGACTTAAAGATAGAACTAGAAGAAGGTAAAACTATAGGATAGAGCCTAGTCTATTAAAAAATAGAGAATAAAGCAAAGATTAAAAAAGAGTATATTAAGATAGTACTCTAAAACAAATAAATATAATAATTAAGCTTATTAGTAGCTTATAGGACTCTCTTTATAGATAAGAAGAGAATAAAAGAAAAAAGATTTTACGTAGACTTTAAAAGAACTAACGCAATAATAAATAAGAATTAATATCCCTTACTCTATATAGATAAGATATAGGATAGGATAAGTAAAGCTAAAATCTTTATAAAACTTAATATATAGAACGCCTACTACTAAATTTAAATAGTAAAAGGCTATAAATAGAAAATAGTATTTAGAATATAATATAGACTATATAAGTACTAAGTTGTACCCTTTAGATTAACTAATATACTAGCTATATTCTAAGAAAGGATTAATATAATACTATAAGAATATCTAGATATCTTTGTATTTATATACCTAGATAATATCCTAATATTCTCTAAGAATAAAGAAGACTACGTAAAATACGTATATAAAATACTAGAACTTCTAGTAGAAAACTAGATATTTTTTAAGATAAGGAAATACAAATTTTATATAAAGAAAATAGATTTCCTAGGATTTATTATTAAACTAGGACGACTAAGGATTAACCTAGTAAAAATAGATACTATAATTAGATAGCTAATACTAAAGAATATTATAGAGATCTAATAATTTTAAAAACTTATAAACTTCTACTAAAAGTTTATAATAAGATAGTTAGAACTTATAAAGCTACTAATAAGACTAATAAAGAAGAATATACTCTTTAAGTAGATAGAAGAATATAAGAAGGTATTTAATACTATAAAAGAAAAATTTAGAGAAGACCTAGTTCTAAGAATATTTAACCTAGAACTACTACTAATAGTTAATATAGACGTATTAAACTTAGTATATAGTATAGCCTTATAACAAGAGGACCTAACTATAGGAAATAAATACCTAGTAGAATACTTCTTAAAATAAATAATAGAAGTAGAAATAAATTACCCTATTTACAATAAAGAGATACTAGTAATATATAAAGTACTTAAATAATAGAGAGTATATCTATAGAGAGCTAAATATAAGATATAAATTTATACTAATTACAAGAATCTAATAGGATTTATAATAAATAAAGACCTAATATAATAATATACTAGATAGTAGGAGTATCTTATAATATTTAACTTTAATATAATCTATACAAAAGGATTAGAAAATATATTTATAGATATACTAAGTAGAAGACTAGACTTATAAAAGGAAGTTAAAGCTAAAAGAACTATACTAGTTAGAAATAAAGAAGGATACTTAGAAATAAACAAACCTAAAGTAGCTATAAACCTAGAAATAATAGGAAATAAATAGGACTAATAGATTAGAGAAGAAACTAAGAAAGATCTAAGTACCTAAGAAATAGAAAATAGATTCTAAATAGAATATAAACAAATCTATATACTAGCTAAAATATAATAGAAATTTATAAGATAATTCTATAAATTACTAGTATATAGCTACTAAAGAATAGAGAAAACCTTAGAAAGACTATTAAGAAACTACTATATACCTAAGGCAAGATAAATAGTAATATAAGTACTAAAAGACTATATAGAATACTAAAGAAATAAATATAATAGATATATACTATATAGGATACTATAACTAGTAGAAGTACTAGAATAACTATAAAGAGTTATTACAATAGATTTTATTACTAGACTACTAAAGTTAAGAGACCTAATCTTAGGAATTAAATATAATAGTATTCTAATAGTAGTTAATAAACTAATAAAGTATACGTACTTTTAACTATATAAAGAAAAGAGTAGTATAAAGAAAGTTATATACTAAGTTATAGACTTAGTTATAGGATAATATAGAGTACTAGATAAGATTATTATAGATAGAGATATTAGATTTATATCTAGTATATAGAGTACAATAATATCCTTACTAGGAATTAAATATAGTATATCTACAAGATACTATCTATAGATAGATAGATAATTAGAACGAATAAACTAGATAGTAGAGTAATACTTAAGATATTACCTTAATTATAACTAAAATAATTAGGTAGTACTACTACTAATAGTATAACTAGCCTATAATAGCTTAAAGAATATAGTAATAGAAATATTACTATTCTTTATAAATTATAGATTTAAACTAACTATATATTAGATACTATAGGATATAAGATTATAGAACCTACAAGGATAAAAAATTATAGACAGAATTAAGGATATATATAAATAACTAAAAGAAGACGCTAAATTCCTAAGGAAATAGATAATAAGATACTACAACTAAAAATATAAGGAAGGACCTTAATTTAAGAAGAGAGAAAAAGTATAGTTATAAAGAAAGAATATTAAGACTAAAAGACTAAGCTTAAAATTAGACTATATAAAGATTAGACTATATAAAATTAAGAAATAAGTAATACTAGTTATATATAGATTAAAACTACTAAAAGAAATAAAAATATACTCTATATTTTATATATTACTACTAGAAAAGGTACTACAAAATACTAAACTAGTAGTTTACAAAGCTAATATATATAGAGAATAAAAAGAATATAAAGCCTAAGAGATTATAGGATACTAATTCTAAAATAGAAAAAATTACTACTTAGTTAAATAGTTAGGAATAGATAAAGATAGAAAACTATAGGAATATATATAGGAACTAGAGGAAAACCTTAATTACTCTAAGTTACTAGAAGACTTCTAAAGTTAAAGTTAAGTAACTTACCTTATAGTAAACTAAGAAACCTATTAAAGTCCCCTAGAAGATAAATACTATATAGAATAGATAAAGAGATATTAGAAGAGGTTGTACTAATAATAGGAGGAGACTCCTAAGGAGAGAATAAACGTACCTCCTTAGCTTCTAGAATATCTAACTTAGCTTTAAGTATATAAGATTAAATAGAGGACTATTTATTGTTATAGTCCTTTAACTTATAGAGATATATAAGAAAGGTCTAATTCTCTACTACTTTACTAAGTAGCTCCTACTAAACCTTTTTAGTAGTAGTAATCTAAATAGATAATTTGTCTTAAGCTTAGTTAATAGCTCGCCCTAGAAGATATAAGTCTAGATACAAGAATTATAATTAAATATATATACTTAGCTATAGATACTCTAGGATTAGAGTAATAGTACTATATATTAGTATTAATATACGCTATATACGCCTTACTATCCTTTTAGGATATAACGCAATAAATACCCTTAGATAAATAATAAGGATAAGGTATAAATTCTATACTATTCTAATAAATACAAGTAGCTAATACAAGTTTATTAAGAGTAGTATAAGAAGGTATAGAGAAAACGTTAGAAAGAATTATATAGACTAGCTAAGCTAATAACTTAGTATTAGAGTAGAATAATACTAGCCCTAAGGAATATAGAGGAAAAGATAGTATTATAGGCTACAACCCTATATAGAATCTTAAGCTAATAGAACCTAAGTTACTTAATAATCTATTATATTATAAGATAGATAAACTTAGATAGAATAGTAATATAGGATACAACTAAGATACGTAATAACTTATTACGTAATAACTTAGTACTTAGCAAAGTACTAATTACTAAGTTACTAAACTTAGTACTTAGTAAAATACAAAGTACTAAGTTATAACTTTATACTAAGTATAATACTAAGTTATAAGGTATATAGTTAACAAGATACTTATTATTAGGATAGTATTGTTAATCCTAATCTTTAACCTAGAGTAATATACTCTTAATATCTACAATTTAGAATTATTATTATACTTTATCCTATTAATAGTTAACCTAATACCTACACCTATTTACGTTGTACTCTAATTGTAATTACTGCGCACCTAGGTAAGTCTACTAATAGGTACTATAGCTAGTAAACTATTATACTTGTAGGTAACTATCTTATAATCTTAGAAACTATTACTACGCGTAAGAAGAGCTAGCCTTTAACTAGTTTAGACCTAATCTACTTATAATAAAACTAGTATAGTTAAGACTAAAGTCTAATATAAGCCTAAGAAATAAGATTAGCTAATTAGATCTAAAAAGG
>JALNQK010000632.1:0-10045 GCA_028458525.1 Ophiosphaerella herpotricha
TTATAAAAAGAATTAAAAAACTTATTAAAAGAAGAAGTAAAAACTAGTTATAAGCCCTTAAATATTCTAACTTTTACTATACTAATAGACTATTAATACTTCCTAGTTAGGTTACTAATAAAATATAGTATCGTAGGATATATATAGAAGTAGGGGGTAGGTAGCAACTAATAGTTAGTAAGTTAAGTTAAATATTTGCGTAGAGTAGCTATATAACAAGTTAGTATTAGTATCTCTCTTCTATCTAGTCCTATATATAGTAGCCTGTAGAGCTACTATACTAACCTAATACTCTCTAATTACGTACGTTTCTACTATACTATAGTATATAATAGTTCTTTAGTAACTTTTCTAAGGTTTTCTCTATTCCTTAGTAGCTATATACTAGTAATTTATAAAATTATCTTATAAATTCTTATTATATCTTAGCTAGTATATATATTTGTCTATATTCTATCTAAAATCTATTTTCTATTTCTTAGGTATTTAGATCTTTTTTAGTTTCTTTTTTAATCTATTAGTCTTATTTATTACCTATTATTTCTAAGCTTATAGCTACCTTAGGTTTATTTATTTCTAAGTATCTATACTTATTTCTTACTAATATAGTTTCTTTAGTTTTAATTTCTTTTTATAGGTCTAGTCTTTTACTTAGTATATTTACTAGTATATTTTCTAATCCTTTTATATAGATTACTTTAAAGTTAAATATTATAAAGTACTCTTACTATCTAGTATATTATTATATTAGGTCTTTATTTATTATAAATCCTATTAGATTCTTATAATTAGTATAGATCTATATCTTATATTTAGCTCCTTATAGATATACTCCCTATTATTTAAGTACTTTTTATATTACTAGTATTTCCTTGTTATAAATAGAGTAGTTTATTTCTACCTATATTATTTATTTTAAGAAGTACTCTACTAGGTACTTTATTCCTATAACTAGGTCTTCTTGTTATAGGGCTATACTATATACTAAGTTTAATACGTCTATATTAACTATTAGTAGTAGTTCTAGGTTAAATATTCTTAGAACTAGATCTTCTCTAAATTTCTCTTTTATAGTATTTAATACTTTCTTGTATTCTTCTATCTATTTATAAGGTATATTTTTCTTTATTAGTCTTATTAATAGTTTTATTAGTTCTAACTATCTTATAATAAATTTCTAGTAAAAGTTTACAAGTCTCTAAAATTATTAGATCTTAGTAATATTCTTTAGTATTAGCTATCTAATTATAGTATATATCTTTACTAGATTAATCCTTAATTATCTTAGTTTAATAATAAATCCTAGAAAGTTAGTTTTCTTAGTATAGAATTTATATTTCCTTATTTTAAAAAATATCTAGTTTTCTACTAAGAGTTCTAGTATCTTATATACGTATTTTATATAGTTTTCTTTATTTTTAGAGAATATTAAAATATTATCTAAGTATATAAATATAAAGATATCTAGGTATTCTTATAATATTATATTAATCCTTTCCTAGAATATTACTAGTATATTAGTTAGTCTAAAGAGTACAACCTAATATTTATATAATCTATATTATATCCTAAATACTATTTTCTACTTATAGCCTTTTACTATTTATATTTAGTAGTATATATTCTATATATTAAGTTTTATAAAGATTTTAGCTTTACTTATCTTATCTTATATCTTATCTATATAGAGTAAAGAGTATTAGTTCTTCTAAAATCTATATAGAACCTTTTTTCTTTTATTTTTTTCTTATCTATAAAAAAGGTTCTATAGGCTACTAATAAGCTTAAAGGTTATATCTACTTGTTTTTAAGTACTATCTTAATATATTCTTTTTTAATTTTTACTTTATCTTCTATTTTTTAGTAAACTAAGCTCTATTCTATAGTTTTACCTTCTTCTAGTTCTATTTTTAAATCCTATAGTTTATATATTAGTTAGTAGTTCTTAGGTTCTATTAGGGGCTCTTCTTATTTTTTATATTCTTCTAAGAACTTTCCTATATATCTTTTAATATTTACTTATAGTATATCTTGTTTATATATAATTTTTCCTATTCTCTAATTAATTTAGAGGTTTACTATTTCTAGCTATAGTTTTCCTAATATTATATCCTAGTATTTGTTAAGTTATATTATATCTATAATTAGGTTATAGATTTCTAGGCCTTATACTTCTAATATTAAAGGCTTAGTCTTAGAGTTAACTAGTTCTTAGAATAGTAATCTTTCTATTATACTTAGTTATTATAAGTATTTTTTTAGTACTTATTATATTCTTTATTATTTTACAAACTTCTTTCTTATAAAGTTTTAAGTAGCTCTACTATCTACTATAATTTAGATCTTTCTTCTTTAGTAGTAACCTTCTATAGTTATATATAGTCCTTTTATTCTTTAAAGTACTTTTTTCTTAAGCTAATATTTTATTTTAACTTTTTTTTAAATATATTTTAGGTATTTATTTTATATATATTTATACTAAAGCTTTCTTTATATATATTCCTTAGATAGTTTATATCTTAGTTTTAATACTAAGTATCCTTTTTAGGTTTTTACTAGTTTCTATCTATAGACCTCTATTCTTTTTATAGCCTTTATAAGGTTTTAGTTATTACTTCTTTTTAGCTATACCTTATTTATATCCTTAGGTTTCTTATATATTTAATAGCCTACCTCTATATAGGATACCTAAGTAATTTTATAATATATAGAGTAGTTTAATTATACTTTTATATTATCTCTTTCTTTATATATATCTTTTCCTAGCTTATTTTATACTAAGATATAGTACCTAACTAGATACTCTATATATAAGTATCTTCTAGCTATTTTATTTTCTTTACTAATTAGGTTTATTCTTTTTATATAGGTATATCTCTTATAGCTACTATATTTATCTCTATTTAGTATCTAAAAGATATAATCTTTATTTCTTTTAAGAAGTATAACTTCTATTTATTATATACTTCCTCTATTCCTAATTTTAGTTTATATCTTAATAGAAATCTCTTATCTTATACTAGTATCTCTAGTTTAGAGCTTTTTTAGCTCTTTATACTAGAATCCTCTTAACTTCTTATACTAGAGCTCTCTTTCTTTAAAGTATCTTTTTAATCTTCTTATATTATTTATAATAGAGTTAGAAGTTCTACTCTATAGGTTATTACTTCTAATCTCTTATCTTAATCTTTATAAGTTTCTTCTACTTATTTTTAAACTTATTCTTTTATTACTACTATTCTACTTTATTTCTTTTATAGAAACTATTTTACTCCTTATTTTATATAGATATATATTAGGTATATATCTTTATAGTAGAATATCTAATATAACCTTTAATAGTTTTCTTAACTAGCTACTACTTTTTCTTATAGTTCTTTTATATATTCTTTAGAGTTCTTTCCTATCTTATTTATTTTTAACTATATCTCTTTTTTTTTCTTACTTTAGTAATCTTTTATAAAGTAACCTTTCTTTCTATTATTATAATAGGTAAAGTCTTTCTTACCCTCTTTCTTCTTACTTCTATAGTCTTTTACGTAATACTCTTTTTTATTATAGTTATAGTATTTAAAGTTTTTTTTTTTACCTTCTTTATTAGTATTTAGGATTATTAGGTCTCTTAAATCCTAGGTATTTCTTATATCCTCTTATTAGTTCTTTCTCTATTCTTAGAGCTTATTATTAATTTAAATAGCTTATACTTTTTCTATTTAGATTATTTTATATTAGATTTCTTCTTTTAGGCCTTATTTAAATCTTACTATTAATACTAGTTTGTCTTATTTAGTATTTATAGATAGTTATTTAAATATTAATATATATTCTACTACTCTCTTTATTTATTTTAGGTTTAGGAGTTTCTCTTTAGCCTATCTTATAATATCTATATTTCTAAATACTACTTTAAGTCTTTTAATAAATTATTTATAGTTACTAAATATTATTACTATATCCTCCTTTTATTATTTAGGTATATTAAGCCTATAGTCTATCTAGTATAGATTAAAATATTTTATTACTTTCTCTTTAAAGTATATTCTTATATATATAACTTTCTTTTCTTTTATATTAAAGTACTTTACTTATATATCTAGATATAGTATTACTACTACTAGGAAGGTTTATAAGTACTTTCTTTCTCTATTAAACTTTTTAAGTTTAGGTATCTTTAGTAGCTTCTTTATTATACTTATTCCTAGGTAGCCTATAATACTTTTAATCCTTTTCTAATCCTTAGTAATAGCTCTTACCTAGGTTTTATTCTAGTTAATATAGCTTTTTAACTTATTATTTTTTTTAAAGAGTTTCTTAATTACTACCTTTATTTATTCTCTATCTTTATAAAGACTTCTTAGAATTTCCTTAATATTTCTAAAGTTTATATTATCTAACTTATATATCTTAAGAGGTTTTTTTCCTATTAATATAGCTATTATTATTATATAGCTTAGACTATACGTAGCTTATACTTTACTCTCTAAAGTAATAATTATTAAAGTATAAGGGTTACTAGCTATAGTACCTATTAGCTAACTTACCTAAGTACGTAGTAATTACAATTAGAGTACAACGTAAATAGATATAGGTATTAGGTTAACTATTAATAAGGCTAAAGTATAATAATAATTCTAAATAGTAGATATTAAGAGTATATTACTCTAGGTTAAAGATTAGGATTAATAATACTATCTTAATAATAGATATCTAGTTAACTATATACTTATAGTTTTACTTCTTAATCTATTACTCTATAGAATAGATCTATAGATTATCTTAATCTATTAATCTATACTATAGATCTATAGATTAACCTAATCTATTAATCTATATAATAGATCTATAGATTACTATATATAATCTCCTTATATATTAAGGTTATATTCTATATTATTATCTTATCTAAGTTCTTTAGATTTGTAGCCTATTAGATTATTACTTAAAGGTAACCTAGGCTCTATAGGTTCTAATTCCTATATAGAGTTATAACCTATAATAACTAAGAAAGTTTATAAGTACTTCCTCTCTCTATTAAACTTCTTAAGTTTAAGTATCTTAGGTAGCTTCTTTATTATACTTATCTTTAGGTAGCTTGTAATACCTTTAATTATTTCCTAGTTCTTAGTAATAGCTCTTACCTAGGTCTTATTCTAGTTAATATAACTCTTTAACTTATTAATTTATTTAAGGAGTTTTTTAATTATAACTTTTATTTATTTTCTATCTTTATAAAAACTTCTTAGAATTTCTTTAATATTTTTAAAGTTTATATTATCTAACTTATATATCTTTAGAAGTTCTTTTCTTACTAATATAGCTATTATTATTATATAGCTTAGACTATATACTACTTATACTTTACTCTCTAAAGTAATAATTATTAAAGTATAATAGGGCTACTTATAGTACCTATTAGATAGCTTACCTAAGTACGTAGTAATTATAGTTAGAGTATAACGTAAATAGATACAAGTATTAGGTTAACTATTAATAGGGCTAAGGTATAATAATAATTCTAAATAGTAGATATTAAGAGTATATTACTCTAGGTTAAAGATTAGAATTAATAATATTATCCTATTAATAAATATTATATTAGCTATATACTTACTTTCTTAGTAACTTAGTACTTTATATATAACTAAGTACTTATTAGTAACTTAGTACTTATTAGTTATATATCCTAGTTATATTCTATTACGCTATTATACCTAAGTAATATAGAGTAGTTATTAAAGCTATCTTATAGTTCTATTAGTTCTAATAACTATATAGGGTTATAACCTATAATAAAGAGCCTAGATTAGTAAAAATTTTCTTTAGCTTACTTAGCTCTCTAACTAAAAATAAACTTATATTAATCTAATTTTTATACTAGAATAGTAATTCCTCTATCTTTTTTTACTTATATACTAATCTTTACTAATTATCTTAGCTAGAAGCTACTTGGTTTTATACTAATTAATTATCTATCTTCTAGATTATATACTATATCTCTACTCTACTCTCTTATACCTCTAGAGGTAATCTATACTAAGCTTAATCTACTTCTTTTTAATAGTATTAAGGCTTTTAAAGAGCTTACTACTACTATAAGTAGATTAGGTTAGAGTTTACTATTCTTAGGTATTATACTTCTTATACTAACTAAGAATATATTTATTCTAGGTTTTAATAATATAATCTTTAGTCCTAGACTTTATACTTAGTTAATCTCTAGTAGAGAAAATTAGAGTAAGAGTAGTACTAATTTATCTATCTAGAATCCTAAAGATAAAACTAATAAAGATTATACTAATTACTCTCTACTTACTAAGTTTAATTTTAATCTTCTACCTCTAGCTAATTTATTAGAAGAGAGTTAGTATTTAATCTATTTTAGTAATAAGGATTAGTAGCTAACTTATTTAAGTAATAAAGATTAATCTTAATTATATATTTAGTATTATTCTATTTTTTTATTAAACCTAATTAATCTAATATATACTTAATTATCTTTTTTAAGTAAGAATAGCTTCTATATAACTCTTCTACCTAGATATTCTAATAATTTAATCTTTATAATCTAGGACCTAGTAGCTAAAACTAAAGTAATTTAATTAGTATTTATTTCTCTTAAGATTATACTAGATTAAGAATTTATACTATACTTAAATAATCTAAACAATCTTCTTACTAATTCTCTTATAGATAAAACTTCTAAAGCTTAAAAAGATTAGAGTAATAGTTTAGATAGTCTTATAATTACTTCTAAGAAGCTTAGTAATTATTATATATTTTCTTAGCTTTAATTAAAGGTTAAGATATTTAGAAGTAATTCTAGAGTAAGTAGTTTAGGTCTAAGTAGTAGTAGTAGTAAGTAGACTATACCTAAAATTAAAAGAAGTAAGGCTTATAAGATTAGTTACTTTATCTATACTAAATAGGTAATTAGTAGTAAGGTAGACTTAATCTACTATAATTATAAGACTAGTACTAGTAGTTATTATTTAAACTATTATATATATTCCTATATTTCTTTATATATTCTATAATCTACCTTTTTTAATTAATTTAATCCTTCTTAGTCTATATAATCTCGTACTACTCTATAATTAGATTACTAGGAGTCTTATATTAAATAAGCTAAAGAGTATTTTTAAGAGTAAGATTAATAATCTTAAAGTAAGGATTAAAGAATATAATATAAAGAAAAAGATTAATCTAAAAATTACTATTAATCTTAATAGTATTTCTCTTTTACTTAATTTTAAGCTACTTTAGACTCCTAAGATACTTACTCTAAAACCTAGAAATACTTTAAAGAGTTTTTTAGTAATAGATACTTAAACTAATTCTAAGAGTACTACTCTAATCTAAGCTCCTATTAATTCCTAGTACTTTTATTCTTATACTCTTCTAATAGGCTTTAATCTTTAATTAAAGTATAGGAGTTAGTTTAGTAATTATAGATATAGTACTTATACTAGCTTTACTTAGTAACTTACTAATCCTTGTACTCCTAGTACTATAAATTAGTAATATAGCTTTCTAGCTTATTTAAGTATAATATATAGTTCTTATAGTAATCTTTATAATTAAACTTTTTCTTAAGTACTTTCTAAGGAGTATAATCTTCTTAATCCTAATTATACTACTCTAGATAATTATAGCTCTAAGTATTATAGCTACTATAATTAGCTTTTACTTACTCTTAATTACTTTAATCTTCTACTCTATTTAACTTTAGAAGAGAGAAAAAAGTATTACTATAAGTCTAAGATTTATTTAATTAGATTCTAGATCTTTAGAATTAGAAGTAATACTAATCCTTAATTATATAATCTATTTTTTTAGTTTTTTTTTTTTTTTAGTTTATTCTTTATAAGAGGATTAGTAAAGCTAATATCTTCTTTTTATACTTACTTACTTACTAATTAATAGATTTATAAGGCTAGTATAATCTAAAAGTCTTCTATAATAATCTAATTTTAAATCTATTTATAATTAGTTTTCTCTTTAATCTTTATCTATAATTATCTTTTAGGTATCTTATTATAAAAGAAATAAGTACTTAAGTAGCTAATAGAGTAGTAAGCGATAGGCTAATTAGATAGTTACGTAAGTTATATAGTTAAATAGAGCTCGAGTATACTACTATCTAATATTTAATAGATTCTTTTAATCTACTATATAGAGCTTCTCCTCTATAGTTATAAGCCTAGTACGCGCCTAATCCTTATATATAAAAAGCTAGAGTACGCTAGTATAGTAATCTATTCTCTATTTCTTATTATCTATTAATTAATCCTTCGAAGCTATAGAGTCTATAAGTAGCAGCGTATTAACTATAAGTAGTAGTACGTTAACGCTAATAGTAACTATACGTCTTACTAATAGTAACTCGTTCCTAACTTAGTATACCTAGCTAAAGTACTATACCTATACTTGTAGTATATAGGATTATATTAACCCTAAGCTCTCTTAGCTAGCTAGTAAGTCCCTAGAAGAGCTAGATACTAATACTAATATTAACAATCTATACGTCTATTAAATTAGATATATAATATATATATAACTTACTAACAAGATTTAAGTAATATAGAGCTAAGTAAATACTATAGTAGACTATTAGCTATTAGAGCTAGCTACACTATATATAAGTAATTAGACGCTGTACGCGCTACTTAAAGAGCTTAAAGAGGATCTCTATCTAACTAATAATAACTAGAAGGAGTAAGTATAAGATACCTACTAAAACGTTACAATATACTTATATAGAGGTATAAATTAGCTACTAGATAGCTAGCTACTTAACTAGAATTATACTTATACTAACGTAGTACTTGTTAACCTTTAAGAAATTAAAGGTATACTCCTAATTAAGGATTTCTTACGCTTAGCTTATAAGTACAAGTTAGGATAGGTATAACAAGAGCTTAATATACTATCCTACCCTAGTACTATACTAACGCTTATACTTAAGCAATATACCTACTAGCTTGTATAGCTTGTATAAGAATATAATAAGTATAAGAGAGTATATACTATATTAAGAGTACTACTAAATATAGTAGAATAGTATAGATACTTATACTAAGCTTAAGGCTTATATTAGTAGAAGCTAACTAACTATATAAAACTCTAATATACTCTCTAAAGATATATAATATATAAGCTCTAAAGTACTCTAATAAGTATAGAGGTAAATTAGATTAAGGAGTAAGTATAGAGCTTATAGTTTAAGAATCTATATACTAAGCTTGTACGTATTAGATAGATAGATAAGCCTAGGATAATCTAGTACCCTAGGTTAATTATAGTATAAGCTCTCTGCAGCTGCGTATTAATAAGCCTAGTAAGCTACGCACGCCCTAAGAGCTATTAAGTACTACTCTACTACCTCCTTTCTCCTTTTTAGATTATTAAACGCGTATCTACGTAACTAGCTATCTTAGTACTACCCTAAGTATTAATTAATCCCTAACTATTTATTACTCTCTTGTATTTAGAGCTCTTATACGCTGCGTATACGTATACTTTACTACTACCCTATACTCTAAGTACTATAGTAATTGCTTAATTCTCCTTTATATACTATATACTAAATCGAAGATTAGATACTTAGCTCCTCTAGTAGCTCTACTAGAAGAGCTAAGGGGTATATAGAAGAAATAAGCACTTAAGTAGCTAATAGAGTAGTAAGTAATAGGCTAATTAGATAGTTATATAAGTTATATAGTTAAATAGAGCTCGAGCGAGCTACTATCTAATATTTAATAGATTCTCTTAATCTACTATATAGAGCTTCTCTACTATACTTATAGATTAAGTAATTACTTAAACTTATAAAATTACTACTAAGTAAGTAATTTAGTAAGCCTATTTATAGGTATCTTAATTATTTCTAGATACTTTACTTAGAATAATCCTTTTAAATATTCTTGTTATAGCTATATATTTTAGATATTAATATAATATAATCTTATCTTAATCCTTTTATTTTTACCTATTATAAGCCTAATTATTTATTAATTATTATACTATATTCTCTATAGTTCTCTAA
>JALNQK010000633.1:0-10039 GCA_028458525.1 Ophiosphaerella herpotricha
TCAAACTCGTCAACCCGAGTTCCATCAACTAGGCACTAAGCCAGTTCCATCAAACTCGTCAAGTCGAGTTCCATCAACTCGGCACTCAAGTCGAGCTCCATCAAACTCGTCAACTCGAGTTCCATCAAACTCGTCGACTCGAGTTCCATCAACTAGGCACTCAGCCAGTTCAATCAAACTCATCAACTCGAGCAATCTATTAGCTCAGTCAACTATATCAATCAATCCTGTACACAACGCTGCCTTTATTATAGCCAACAACGCGTCATTTTATACCTACAAGAATACGTCACGAACCGACAAAGCCTCGCAGAAGGGCATCAGCAGAGCTCTAGCACAAGAGACTCGGTCATCCAGGACCAGCAGCAATTGAGCACCTTGTCTAGTAAGCTCAAGGGGTGCGAGTTAATGGACTACTTCATGCATCAAACCCTGGAGGAGATTGCGGCTTATGTGCGCACTATCGAGCTACCTACGCTGACCTATTAGCCTGAAACTGAGTCGTTCTACGAAGACGATACTGAATTATACACGTCGAGTCAAGCTGACGAGCGTTACCGCTGCTGACAGCACTACGAGTCTATTGAGGACCGGCGAGCTCGAGTCCATTGAGAACCGGCGAGCTCGAGTCCATTAAGGACCGGCGAGCTCGAGTCTATGGATGACTCCAGCTCACCCAAGACGATACTATGGGCAGCAGCATTTATATAGCCGGCCTGTAGGTAGAGAGATTGCTGGCAAACAGCACAAAGCTCCATCTGAGTCAGCTGCCACCTCTGCCGACGTGCCGAACCAATCTCGATAGCTACCTAGTGGGTGAGCAATTCAGAGAAGCTGAGCGAGTCTATTTGGATAGCTATAAACAAGACAAAATTATGGACTGAAGTCCTAACCTAACCTATTATACGAAACAACTGGCTCGCCGACAAGCGAGACCTACGTCACGATACGCCTATAGCAGCTATCAAGCTCAAGTTAAATGAAGGCTCGTCAACGTCAGCTGAGGTCAATAGGCATCAGCGTAAAATCGGCTCTCTACTACTTGTAGCTGCTACTACTCGTCTAGATATAGCTTTTGTAACACTACGGCTAGCGCGATTCCTCTCTAATCCGAGCACAGAGTACTAAGACGCTGCTGACCGAGTCCTTATGTACTAGTTAGCTACGAGATGGCTGGCTCTGTAGCTTAGAGGAGGCGACTTACTTCAAGTAGCTAGTAACACATCGGTTGCTAACAATACGATGGACAGGAGAAGCTCCTAAGAATACACAATTAAGCTCTTTAACAGGCTAGTTGCGTAGAGAGCAAACAACTAAGGAGGCGATATTTACGTCAAGACTACTCAATAAGCTACAAATCAAGCTGCTTACACGCTACATTACTATCTAGTCCGACAATACTTAAACAATCCAGCTCGTAACTGAAGAGCTGGCTGAACTGCAGACTAAACTATGACTAGTGCAAATACAGGAGTGTAAGGTAAAGCACGAGGCACCTTATAACAAGATTTAAGTTTAACTTAATAATATATATCTTGGTCTAGCTTGACACAGGTCTCAAGCTGAAGGGGTGTATTAGATGTGCTATGCACAATCTAGTAAAGGAGCGATCTGGCGATAGAGTAATCCGGCGATCGGCGCTAGCGCTGCGCTGCCACCTCAACTGCGCAACGACTATCACAAGTACCATAGCTCATCGCGTCAGGTTGGGAACGGCATAGGGCCGAACCACCACAACAGAGATATCAGATCTCCACTCTCTATACAGGGCAACCTCAGCAAACTAGGTAGATTCGAGTATATAGAGCTGCTGGAGGGAGAACGATCAAGAAGTCAATCAGAGCAATCAATCAACTCGCTCAATCAATCAATTATTTATCACATCTATTTATCACAGTCTTGTGCCACTCTCAGCAAACCGTGCACAACCTCTATATCAGACCCCTCAAATCTGACAAGATTATCTTAAGCTAACAATACTACGTAGACTAGTTATTGTAATCTATAAGGATTACTGTTGCGTTGCAGTTATATAATTAGCTTAGTAGAGTTAGATCCAGGATTTGTTTGAGGTGGTAAGACTCTTAATTGTTAGATTAAAGGGTTACTTAGAGGTAAAGGTTGTAGTTAACAGGATTAATCCGATTAATTGCAGTAATTGATTGCTCTATCTCTCTTCTCTATTAATCTATATACGCGTCTCTCCTGGCTTACTAGGATTGCCCGTTATCAGGATTGGAGATCTGTTATCTTTGTTGTTGTGGTTCGGCCCCACGCCGTTTGGATCGTGACGTGATCGACCAATATTCTCGTGATAGCCGTTTGGCATGTGATAGTCTAGATGGATAGCTTCCCATGGTTTGGGATCGGCGCGATCCCGGGACTACTCAATCTCTGGATTGCGCATCTCATCTGACATAAGGACATATCGAAACCTACCCGAAAATCTAACATATCTAAGCTAAGCTGCGAATCGACGCTAGTATCGCGCCGGCAGCTAAGCGAGCCAATTAGTAGATTCTAGGTACACCCGGATTCTGTTGAGTGCTCGCCGACCCGAAAACCGGCGCATCCCTTGCAGGGGCTCAACCCTCTCGTAGGGGTTACAGAGCTGAGAATGTCATAGATATCTAGAGGAGCACGGAGGCAGGGGAAGAGGGAGACAATTCAATTAGTTCAATCAATCAATTCTAACGTTCCAATCTTTTATCAGGTGCATTTATCACGTTCTTGTACCACTCTTAGCAAACCGTGCACAACCTTCAGAACCCTTCAAATCTGACAGTAATATTGTAGAAGGGAACTAACTATACTCTATTAATTGAATCGTAGGACCAGCCAACTCGTAATCGAATAGAGCCTCGATGCAGAATAGCAATCGTTTAATCTGAACTTGATACAAAACAAACCTATAATAATAGTGATAGTAATCGCCGATATTAAAAGAAGCAAAAATGGGGCATCCCCCTCCTCGATCGGCGCCTTGATTTTTGAATAGCCGTCCGGGCTGTAGGAGGTAGCGTCCGGTTGAGCCTACAAGCCTTGCCGTCTTTTTTATACACACCTCCGATATCTCGGGACTCTGCTTGGCCGATGCCTTCGGCCAGCGCCAGCCTCATTTTGTGGCTCTACCGTTTTTCTCCACTACAATATTTACGTCAACAGTTCCCGAACGGTTGCCACGTTCCCCTAGCAAAGATTCTGGCTCTGTGAACGATCGCGAGAGATGATGGCTTTCTAAGTCTTGCGAAAGTCTGGATTCTGCTGCTACGTTGGGACACGTATGAGCGGAGATTGTTACAATTCGTTGTATTTCGGCTTTTATTACTCCGACCTAGTGTACTCCGAGCGGACGATTTATTAACGTAGCGGGCATTTAATAACGAACCTAGGTTGAGAGAGATGAGATTTAGGTAAAATGGGGGCGATCCTGCACCCCTCCTAAAGCTTCAACCACGTCATCTTGAAATGCGCCGGGTATTTTGCGCCTCGCTGTGGTCACGAAACCCTCAAACTCTTGGCCACGGCGCTTCTGAGCAACAGTTTTCTTGATCCTATGCGTTTGCTCCAAACATCTACCTTGGGTGTTTGCTGGATCCCCAAATGGAACTCGGGTGCCATAAACATGGGAGATCTAGCGAACGTCTGGGCGGCAACGATGAAATTACAAAGGCCAAAGTCGGTAAGTTGAAAGGTATAGCCGCCGCCTGATGTAGATTGGTAGAGGATGTTCGCGGGCTTGACGTCCCTATGCGCGATGCCCTTGAACGCGAGCCGGCCATACAAGCGAGTCGGCCACCCCACCACGCTGCGCACCTGTTTGAGCATACAACTCAACAACGCAGTAGAGTAGCGTAGATATATTGATATATTAAATTAAGTAGTATCTACTGCATCATTTTACACGTACGTGAGTTGTGCCCAGTCTCTCTGCGACTCAGGCCTGACCGCTCTCCATCTTGACGCTGTTCATTGACTTGACGCTGCACAGCCTCTCTCTCAGCAAGTATATCCTCTCCTTGTCCCTTTGTTAAGACTCCTTGCTTCTGAATCTGCTTCTTTTTTCGTGATTTACGCTTGCGAG
Organism: Ophiosphaerella herpotricha; assembly: GCA_028458525.1. Classification (NCBI taxonomy): domain Eukaryota; kingdom Fungi; phylum Ascomycota; class Dothideomycetes; order Pleosporales; family Phaeosphaeriaceae; genus Ophiosphaerella; species Ophiosphaerella herpotricha. The sequence continues at coordinate 4,085 of JALNQK010000633.1, forward strand.
CTGCCTCATTGGCTCTCTTAAGACTGGAGATCTGATCGCGCATTAACTTAGCTTCTAGCATCATTCTATGAGCTCTTGTGCCGGCGTACGCGCTCACGTATAAGCGTTGACTGAGCCTCCAGCTTACGTACGTTACTCGGCGTGTAAGCTACCTAGGGAGCCTCTAGTAGAGCTCGAACTAGCTACTTATAGTAACTACGTCCTTACATAAGGCTCGCTACCTATCGTATAGACAGTTGAAGTGCGTTGTAAGACTGTCTGTACGCTTAAGGACATAATTAGCTATTACCTCCTCTTCTAGCTAGGTAAGCTTCTTTGATTTAGGCTAGCAATTACGTCTGGTAGGGATACTAGCGCGTTAGTTATTTAGCGTTGATTTAGGAACGTTCTTCCTTTCACCTACGCACCCGCCCCCCACCGTCATAGCCATGGCCCCCCTCGTTATTAACGGCCGCCGCCGCCAACGTCAAGGCTTTTCTAGCGTTATCGACGCCTTTCAACGGTTCGAGGAAGATGCAGAGCAACTTCGCCTGGAAAGAGCGCAGCGCTACAACGACCCTCCACCGCCCTACCCATCCTCGGGCGAGACGACGCAGCCTCCGAGCCCTGCCGAAGCTCCCGATGCCGATGAGGCGGCGCGTCAAGCCCGGCGTAGTGCCATGCTCCGATCGATGCCGTCCGACCAGTTCGATAGCCAGACGCGCAGGGAGACAGAACGGATCATATACCAGATCCAGAAAGAGCGCTACGGGCGGAGCCAGACGCTGCCATATGATGACACGGCCGACTTGGAAGCGAACGCCGACAACAACGTCCGAGCCCGCTGGGTAGAACAGGGCATTTGGAAGGAGGAATGGGGCCCGGCCTGGCCGAAGGGAGCCAAGCCGTCGGATAACCGCTGGCCTTCTTCACACCAAAATGCACGGGGGCCTTACATCTGCACCATCCGCTGGAGCCATGAGAAGAGGCCCGAACCACAGTTTTTACCAGAGCCGGCGCCGGAGCCGGAGCCGGAGGCCAAGTCCATCCGAAATATCTTCGCTGGATTGGTGCGAAAAGAAGCAGATACTACCACGGAAGAACCAGCACGTGCTTCTGCACCACATATCACAGAGGCGCCAGCGGCTACATCTGAACGCGATACTTCAGCCTCTCGACCCTACCACCAGTTTCTCTTCCAGGTATCCAAGGAGCGCGAATGGGTTAGAGATGAGCTTCAATTCGAACCGGCCACTGGGACGATTGACATCGACGCCATGGCCTACGAAAGCACCAAGAAGAATTGGATCAAAGACGGGATTTGGAATTCTGCATGGGGCGAGCTGCCCGGAATGACCTGGATGCACGAGGACCTCCTGGACGAGCTGGAGGAGGACAAACGCCAAACGTCCAAACCGCAGCCTGATTCTTTCAGCTCGGAACCAACGCCTAACGCCTACAACGATGGTACAAACAGCCATAATTTATTTACCGTTCCCGAAGAGGCTGATGCCCCTAGCCGAGGGATGGCTAGAGCGGGAGCCAAGAAGAAGAGGACAAAAGGCACTTCCCGGCTGTCTACCGTCAACGAGAGCCCGCGGTCGGCGGCAGTGCCAGGAGGCCGAGGCCTTCGGGGTGTGCGTTCCTCAAAAGTGATGAAACCGAGCACGTCACGCGCTGCAAGGAGCAATGATACGAATTTAGCACCTAGGGCCGAGCAAGCTTCCACCCAAAGGCCTATCCGTACCACCACGCCGTCTTCTCTTGGCCTAGCAGGGTCAGGGATGTCGAAACTGAAGAGCAAGAGAGAACACCAACAGCAACTAAACGCTCGTGCCCAGAATGCCACTTTGCAGTTGCCGCCAGCCGGGGCGCTCAACAATACCCGACAACGACGTCCTACGGTCAAGGATCAGCCGATTACGACAAAGGTACCCCGGAGAAGTGAGCGCATAGCTGCACAGATGGGGAATACACCAGAGCGCAAGTGTAGGACGGCAGCATCCTCAACCCTCGAGTCCAAAGGACCATCACGGTCAACACCACGTGCCACATCTAACCCGACGGACGGCAATCGGATAAGAAAACGGCAACGCAGTTCGAACGGTGTGACACAGGCAAGACGGCGGTCAAGGCCATAGTTAATTCAACCAGATACATTCCCAAATTTGATAAGCAAAAGGCACGTCCGCATGAATTGCGGCTGCAACCAAGCTGCCGTTGGGAGGGGGCATCGTGCTCATCTTGACTTGTGAGGGCTGGCTCTATTCAATCACACCTATCCATCCCCCGTATCACATACGTCGTACGGCGTTACTAGGTCCCGATGATGCTGTCATCAAGCAATCCAGTCCAGCTCCGCCAGGCACGGCCACATGAGGTCACCTCACTCAATCAACTTCTAGGGAACAAAAGTTGTCTAATCCCGCTCGAGGGATTGTCTTCGGTGCCCTGACCACCATTGCTGAGCCGTGTTTGCATGAATTCTGTGCCCCTCTACTAGCCTGTTGGGGCCAGCACCATCTTACCATAGCTTGGTTCCACCATCTTGTAAGGCCAGGGGCTCCAACCAACTGTTGCTATTTGCTTAGAATGGATTCACAGGTCACACAGCCTTAAGGAGTGCCGCCGTTCCGTCGTTTGCATTACACCCCGTCAGTTTCCATATACCGGACGCGCCTAACCACGCCCTAATCCACGCTGCCCAGGTCGGCGGACCCGAGAGGTGCTGTGTCACTCTCGGCTACTCCGCCGGAAGAGCACCATAATTTGGGGCCATCTTTCTCCATGACCGTAGTCTGCATAAACGCATCCTACAATCCTGAACACCGGGCGTTGCCACTAATACCCTCCGGAACACCGAGTGAGGCGTGCCTGAACGCTGCGCCTCTTGACTGAGGGCCCTATGGAAATTGGTTTAGACATGCTTCGTCAAGGGTTTTCATAATGTGTAGTGAGTGGCCGGCTTCGTCCAACTCGGAAGTCGCTGTTGTTCCGGCTCGCATAAATCTCCACCACCTAGTTCTACTATTACATTCAGCCACCTCATCACTATCCAATTCTAGCTCTTCCTTGAATCTATACCTAATTAACTCTATATAACGTCTACGTATAAAGTTACCTTACTCTAAAATAAATCCTAAGCTACTTACAAGGTTATAATAGCGCTGTTTTTAAAAGTTAAATATAATTGTTCTACTTATTATTAGTACCCTATTCGTAAAGAGACTACGTTAAACCCCTCTTTCTACTATAATACTATATTACTCTAGTAGCTTACACTTCTTTTTAAGTTGTTAGATATAATGCGCCTCTAGTAATTAAGTAATCTATTAATTATATACAAAGTAGCAATTATAAGTATATTGTTATAGAAACAAGTACTTAAGTAACTAATAGAGTAGTAAGCGGTAGGCCGATTAGATAGTTATGTAAGCTACATAGATAAATAGAGCTCTAGTAAGCTACTATCTAATATTTAATAGTTTTTCTTAATCTACTATATCGAGCTACTCTACAATATATATAATAAAGAGTAGTAAAATTAATATATAATAGAGCTTAGAATAGAGTATAAAAAGGGCTCTCTATAATATTTCTAGATAGATAATATAATTTAACTTAATATTATTAATTAATTTAATCTACTTAATTACTTAAGTTAATTTTATTATATTAGTTTTGTATATATTTAGTTTAAAATTAAATCTAATAATTAAGAGTCTTACTATATTAACTAATTATTAGATAAGATATATAATTTAGACGCTAAATAAAAATAGGTAACTAGTAATTATTAGAAGTACTAGTTACTAGTTAAGGGTAATTTTACGCAACTTGTAAACTAGGGCTAAAGTAGTAATTACCTACTATTATAATAGTAGTACCTAACAATATTAAGTAATTAATACTAGTACTATACTACTATCTTAACTATATAATAACTATTATAAGTACTATAGCTTATTATATTATTTTAGGAATAGTATAGAGCTAAACTATAATAATAGAAATACTAGTTCTTTACTATCTATATAGAAAGGCCTTAGAAAACTAAGTAGAAATAAGTATATAGTATAGCTAGTATATAGAAGTTAAGATAGAGAATAATTAGTTAATTAGAGTAATATAAAAGATTACTAAGCCGGTTAGATTACTAAGCTAGTTACTTTTTCTTAGTATTATAAATACTACCTCTATACTACTATATCTTAATAACCTAATAAAATTATATCTAAGTAAGAAGGTAGAGTTAAGCTTACTCTTTAAGCCTTAGTATCTAGCTAATTTTAAAGCTAGTAACGTACTACTAAGGCTTTTAATATCTATTAATAGTAGCTCTCTAACTAGCTTAGAAGAATTACCCTACGCGTAACTATATAACCTAGCTACTAGAAACTAACTATAACTAAAGAGTAAACAATTATCTAATATATTCTTAACTTTAACTAATAAAGATTTACGCCCTAGCTCTATAAGGTAGTAGATATAGCTAATAAACTACTTACTATACAAGGTAGAGAGCTTATAGGTAAGAAGTAGGCTATACGCTTTATAGCGCGTTTAGATAAGCTAAAAATAGCCTTTAATTAAGTAAAGGATTACTAGAGAATACTCTAGGAGGATCCTAAAGTTGTTAGTAGGTAGTTTAAGCTTATAGAGGAGACTAAGGCCTAGTATAAAGTAGTAGATAAGGACGTCTATAACTTTAATAAGACTAGCTTCTAGATAAGCGTAATTAGGTCTATAAAGGTTATTACAGGCTTAGAAAAGTATTAATAACTTACTCTTACTTAGAGTAGTAATTATAAGTAGGCTATAGTAATCTAAGGTATCTATATAGTAGAGTACGCAATCCTACTATTTATTATCTATAAAGGACGCGTCTATATCTCTACCTAGTATAAAGAAGTAGGTATACTACCTAATTAGAAGCTCTTAGTCTTAGAGAATAGCTAGATAACTAATATACTTAGTCTAGAGTAGTTAAAGTACTTTAACGCGTATATAAAGGTATATTAAGTAGGGGTATACTAGCTACTTATCTTAGATAGCTATAAGAGCTACCTTAACTAAGATTTTAAGAACTACTACTTTAAAAACAAGATTCTAACCCTCTATATACTAGCCTATTTGTTATATATCCTCTAGCTACTTAATATAGTATACTTCTTACTACTAAAGTATAAGTACTCTAAGTATATATAAAGCTTAGTATAGAAATATATCTTCTATATTAATAAGGAAAGCTTTCTTCTAGCTTTTAGAGACGTATTTTTTAACGTATTTACTAAAAAGAACTATAAGAAGGCCTTTAAAGCTTTAGGACTTATTTCTCTAGATACGTAGTAAGTACTAGATTACTTTAACGTACGTATTTATACCCTAATAGGACCCCTACTACTAGAAACGCTGTAGTAGTTAAAGACTCTAAGTAATACTTACAAATTTAGGTCTTAGTTAAAGCTCTTAAGTAGCCCTCTCTATTACTTACTTACTACTATATAGAGCTTCCTTTACTAGCTTATTAAGGGTACTAAATTAATACTATATAAAAGTATTCTTTAAGATACCTATATAAAAGAGCTTAAAAAGTAATTAGAAGTAATAACTAAGTAAAAGTTATATAAAAGAAAGTAAATTTAGTATAGTAAGACTATAGAGTATAGAGAGATATTAATATAGGTAGCTATAGAGGTATTAATAGCTATATAGAAAGGTAAAAAGGCTTATAGTAGAAGTAACTATAAAAGGGCTTAGCTAGGTTAATAGTACTATAGGAACTATAGAAAGACTAGGTATAACGTATAAACGTACTAGGAAGATAAAGAAGAGACTTCTAAATTAGATAGTAGTATTATAGTAGTAGAGAGTACTAAGTAAAGTTTATTATTAACCTCTAAAGAAGTAGTATTTATAATACTAAGAAAAAGTAACTAGCTTAGTAATCTAACTAGCTTAGTAATCTTTTATATT
>JALNQK010000634.1:0-10036 GCA_028458525.1 Ophiosphaerella herpotricha
CTATATTAATAAAAAGTACTTATTACCTACTCTTTTTCTACTAGTAATTTAGTTTACTATAATTCTACTTCCTTAACTTTTTGTATTTTACTATAATTATTCTAATTCTCTATTGCTTCTAACTCTCTAAATCTACTTACTTCTTCTTAATATTCTTATAATATTTTCTATTAATATTATATTAATAGCTTGTTAGAGTATATTACTTAGGGCTTAGCTTAGAGCGTATATTATTAGTTAGCCTATATTATCTAATATTAGCGTAAGGTTTTTAGCGCACTATATTCTAATTAGCTAGGGCTATTCTATCTAAAATCTATTAGTAGTTAAGTAGACTAAAAAGAGCTATTATTCCTTTTAAAAATCTTTATATTACTTTAAGTAGGCTTTAGTACTAGTTATTTATAGGCTTCTATAAAGTTATCCTTATCTAATAAGAGTTAGTAGAGTACTTAGTTTAAGGAGAAGATGTTAAAGTCCTTAATAGTAAGCGTTATACCTACGAACTACTAAACTAAGTTATTAACTACTAGGTCTATCTTTTTTACTACTACTAGCTTAGTAGTTATTAGTAAGTTAATAATACCTAGAACTACAATTAGCTTTACTACTTCTATACTTTTTATAACAAGGTACTCTTTATCTAGGCCTACTATATCCTTTTAGGCTAAAGCCTTGCTTACTACGCTGTAGTTAGTATTTAACGCGTTTAGGCCTTCTTCCTACTTATAATATTTCTAAACAAAGTTATAGATCTTATTAATATTAAAGCTCTTAATATATTAAAGCTTTAGGTAATTATCTTTTAGTATTAAGTATAATACTTTCTCTATATCTTCCCTTATAAGCCCTTAGAAGAAGAAGTAACCTTGCTCCTATTCTACAACTTGTCCTTAGGCTAATACTACCTTAAAGTGCGTAACAAAGTCCTAATAGTACTTAGCTAATCTTACTATTAGCTACTTATACTATACTTTGTTTATATAACTCTTAATGTTAATAGGGCTTCGTCTACTGCAAAGGCTTGTAGAGAGGCAGGTATACGCTAGCGTACGTAGTAGGTAAGAGAGTAAAAAGTATTTATTTAATATATTGTACGTAGCTTAAATAGGTAGTATATATATATTCCTGCGTATAGGCCCTAGGGTCTATACTTCTTCTTACCCCTAAGTCTATACGTACTAGCTTTACAACAACTCCTAGTTATTACATATAGATACTAGCAACTTTTTCTTTTTATATAGGTATTTGTTTGTATCTCGTACGTTTTTATTAGACTTATTTAGTAGTTCTCTTGTAGTTTATTCTAATAGCGTATTTATACGTTTACTATTTCTCTTTTCTTTTGTAGTTCTTATCCTTTCTATTTCTTTATACAGTAGGCAGGTTTGTTATTTGTTAAGCCCCTCTTACATCGTACTAGTATTGTACTTGCGTCACTATTACATTGTTGTTACATTATACTAGTATTATTGTTGCATCGTACTAGCATTGTTGTTGTATCATTATTATATTATTATTGCATCGTGTTTATATTATACTTGTATTGTTATTACATTATTATTGCATTGTACTAGCATATATATACCTACCTCCCCTCTACCTTAGCTTTCTCTTTTCTTTTCTTTAGGCTGTTATTACAACAATCTTATATAGTACTCTTCTCTACCTTTCTTGTATAGTACTAACTAGTATCCTAGGCTAGCACTATTACTACTACTACTACAACTACAACTACAACTACAACTACAACTACAACTACAACTACAACTACTACTACTACTATACAACGACTACTACTACTACTATTACTACTATTATATCGCTTGTCCCTAGTCCTGCGTTATCCTCGTCAGCGCCTACTACTACCTAGGTCGCCTTTAGCAACATTACAGTTTGCTACGTAGCAGGTAGCTGTATTTTAGTAGTCCTACCTACTAGGCAGCTAGGATATTAGCACTTTATACGCTCCCTATGTGTTAACGTATATTGTATTTTTCTTGTTTATATAGTATTAGATAGCTAACAGTATTATAAGATAATAAGGCTGCTATTACTACCCTACTATTGCACGATGTAATAGTTTCCCTACTAGTAGGGACTAACCTATAGCTTTAGGCTACTAAGGTTATCTATTATAAGGGGTATTTCTGTACGCTACTTGTTTAGAGCTAGGGCGCCCTCGTAGGTGTCTAGTGCGCCTACTAGTGCGGTAGACGTTTAGGGCCTACGCCCTTCCTCAAGTACTATACGTTGCCTAGGTTCTAGGGGGGGGCCTATAGCTCCTATGTATAGCAGAGCTACAGTGCTCGTTGTAAGCATTATATCTAGCGTATAGGCTAGTTTTCTTTACTAGGGGAGAAAGAGAAGGGAGAGGTTTTTTTCTTTTAGTATAAAATTAAAAGTTTTTCTCTTTACTATATAGTATCCTAAAAGTAAGTACAAGGTCTACTATTTAGCCTACTTGCGTTTATTATTGTCTATTAGTACTAGGCTGACAGACGTGTTAGTCTAGTAGAGAGAAAGAAGGAAGAAGAAGAAGAAGAGGAAGGGGGTTTATATATCCTAGGGGGGCTAAGATAGAAGGAGACTAGGAGGGAGCGCTACGCGTATTAGCAGCGCTACGCGTACTAGTACTGTATATAGGTTTATCTTGTTTATTTTCTTTCTCTTCTCTCTTGTGCTCCTTTGGTTGTACAGGCTTAAGTCTGTCTACAAATACTTCTACTCTAATCTTAAGTATATTACTTAAGACAAGTCTTTCTATAGCTAAGTTTAGGGTTTTCTTTGTATATACATTTACTAGGTTGTCTTTACTATTAATCTATTAGACTTCTGTAATTTCCCTATTTTCGTACAATTCCCTAAGGGATATAATATTAATTATAAGTCTTTTCTTATTTGTTGTACCTAGTTTTATAAGGTAGTCGTATAGGGATTTTAAGTCTAAATATACTACTACTAGGATAGGTAGTATATTAAGTATTTGTACAATTTATTAGAGTGTTGTACTAATAGTAATTGCACTGTCGAATCTGTTTACTATTCTATATAGTTTACTTGCTAGGACACTGCAGGTAACTCTTTTATATTTAATAGAGTTCTAGTATACAATATTTCTATAGATTTTAAAGCTATATCTATTCTTTGTACAGTATTCTATAGCAAGGACAATAATAAATCCTAGTTGTAAGCTAAAGTCTTTGTTATTTACAAACAATCTATCTATAAAGATAAATAGCTTTACGTAGTTAAGCTAAAGTAGTACAAAGGTTAGGCCTCGTTCTTAGTTGTTAATTTACTATTAGATTTGTACGTTAAAGGCCTTAATATCTTCTGTTGTTGGGGTAGTTGTTTGTGTAGCAATTAATAGGTTAAATACTACTTCTAGTTAATATACTAATACAATATATACACCTCTAGCCCTTTGTACAATATATTATTAAGCGGCGTCCTTTGCTAGAGGGTTAATTATACAGAGGTAGCTAGTTTATCCTTTTTATTTAAGGTGTAGCTTATTCTATACAATTATAATCTTTCCTCTATTAAACTTAATTAGATTATCTTTAGATAGGATTGCCTTAGGTTTTATACAGAATTTTACTTGCTCTAGCTCGTCTTGTTCCCTTTGTACGAAAGCTAGGGTTACGATGCTAATTGTGTTATCTATCTATAATCCTATAATCCTAAATATAGTTTGTCCTTCGTCTATAATTAGTAGATATAGGTTATACAAAGATGTCTTTATTTTAAGTTTATCCTTGTAGTAGTTATAATATATCTTAAACTAGTATAGGCCTAATTCTACTGCGCTGTAAAGTAGTCGTGTAATGCGTAAGATTGTATTAGGTAGAAATAAGTCCTTTAGTTCCTTTAGTAGCCTTGTATATAGCGTGCGGAGGAGTTTATCTATTAATTAGATATACGCTTAGGTAATATCCCTAAGTTTATAATGCATTCTGTACAAGGCAATTAAGGAGGGGCTAATTACTAGTATAAGTCTTTAGCTTATGCGTTAAATTGTAGGTAATTAGGTTAGGATCTCCTCCTTGCCCTTATCTAAGTAACCTACTAATACCAACCTTAATTTCTTATATAGTTAGGTTGTTTTTCCTTTAATCTCTTGTACAAGTTAGAGGTTAAAGATTCTTCCCTAGTGTTTCTCTAGGTTAAATACTAGGATCTTAAATATACTACTAGCAATAAGGGCTTCTATCTCTATACAGTCTAATTCTTTAAATAGCGTACTAGGTGTTGTAATAATTCCTTTTTCGCGTAGTTTAATAGTAAGTGCGTAGTTATCCCTCTCCTTTTAGCTAATAAACAGATCTACTTCTTAATATACAGCCTTCCTTAGTCGTCCTCTTTATTATACCTGCAGTAGTTTAGCTTGTATAGGTATTAGGTTTTCGTCTAGTTCCTCTCCTTCTTGTACAGCCTTTCTAGGTTAACTACGTCTTCTTGTTACTAGAGGCTTAATTTATATAGCAGGTAGCTTATCTGCGCTATTTAGGTCTGTTGTGTTAGGATGTAGTAGTTAGTCCGCGCAATAGTATAGTTTAACCTAGGTATATCTAAATGTAGCTAGGCTATTCTTAAGGTTAATTACTACGTCCTAGTCCTTAATACCTTAGATCTTGTACAGTCTAACCTATCCTTTCTTTTCTCTCTATACTATAATTTCTAAGTTAAGAGGAAGGTTTAGGACCTTGTATAATTTAGGGCTATTGCAAGTATTAATTGTATAGCTTATATTAGCTTTTGCCCTTTTATTCCTTATTATTCTTATAGCTTTGCGTATTGCGTTTGCTCTCGTAGTAATATTAGGCAATAGGGGCGAGTCCCTATTAATTCTTAGGTATACGCTAAAAACAAGTAAGGTAGGTACAAGTCTGTTTAGGCTAGCAGTATTATTAAGGGCTTTTACTACTATTTACAAGATATCTTCGTCGTCTATATTCTAGTTAAGTTCTACTCTCAGTATATTAAACGTACAGTGTAGGGGTGCGTAGGCACGTTTAATCTTTCCTACTACCTAATAGGTTTCAATAGGCATTTATCTATATTCTACTCCTATAATTCTTGCGTAGTTCTTAAATTCTTCTACTACAAAGTTTGTTCCTAGGTCGTATATAATGTAGTCTAGGGGCCCTTAGTAGGTGTTTATCTAGTATTTACATAGTACTTCCTATATATCTTGTGTAGTTATTAACTTAAGGAATGTAGCAGCTTAGAATAAGGTGTCTGCGTTAATAATATAGAGGACGTTCTTATTAGCAATATATATAATATTAATAATTATTTTATAGTTAAAGTAGGAGTTGTCCTTAATTGTAAACTTAAACCTTTGTAGTACAGCTCCGTGTAGTTAGTAGAAGTAGTAGAATTTTCTAATTTGTTCTAGTACGTATAAGTTTACTTTATATCCTACTTCTATTAATATCTTGTGTAGTCTCTCTATATAGGGATATCCAAAGCATTAGTGTAGGCGTCTTAGTTTTGTTTCTATAAAGAAAGAAGTAGTTTCTTCCTTACTTACGTTAAAGAATAGGTGCCCCTATTTATATATAACAGGGACTGTCGTACTATCTTTTTATACGATAACGTTAAGTATATTGTTAAAGTATGCTCCAAGACAGTTAGTATCTACTAAGGATAGGAGGAAAGGTATTAGGGTGTCTAGGACGTAGTACGTAACTATTCTAATAGGGTTAGTAATCTATACAGTACCTAGAGATCCTTTTAGGTTTTATCCTCTAAAGCTAATATTTGTCTTTCCTAAGGTCTAGTCTACTTTCGTGCGTAGATTCTCTCTAAGGTATGCCTTAAGTTAGGATTTACTAACTGTAGATACTCTAGCTGCGCCTATATCCTATAGTTCGCCTTAGTACGTCGTACAGTATCTTCTATTAAGTGTAAATTAGTCTACCTAGTATTGTATTTCTATACTATATATATCTTTACCTATTATACAATAGATATATACTACTAAGGTAAGGTATTATACAGCTTGTTTACTATCTTCTTCTCTATAACTTAAGTTGTATTTGTCTTCTTGCGTTATTTTATTGTCCTTGTTATCTAGGTCTCCTTTAAAGCTTGTAATGTACGCTGTAATAGCTTCTTGTAAAGGGGTATAGTTATAGAGTTCTTTGTACGAACTAATATATTAGCGTTTAGCTTTTAATCTATCTATATAAGGATAGTTTAATAACTAGTATCTTTCTTTGTAATATACAAAGCATTGTTTCTAGGAGCAATTTAAAGGTTTGCTATATAGCCTTTTCTATACATATAGTAGTCTTAGTTTTTAGGGAAATAGTAATCTATTTCCTTTGTAGTTATTGTTTAGGTATCCCGTGCGTAGAGTTAAGTTGTACTGTTAGTTAGTGTAGTACGTTGTAGTTAGTTCTTATATATATTAGTGTGTTTACCTATCTATTGTAATTTAGAGAGCTGATCGTAGGTCGCTAAACAGGGCTTCGCACGTAGGTTTAATTAAGAACATAGCTTATTCTAGCTCTAGTTAGCCTTAGCAAGCTTAGATAACTACAGTATAAAGGGGGATATCCCTTTAGAAGTTCTTTCCTAGCGCCCTTTGTACAAGGGTTAGCCTATTAATTATTATTTCTAGGGTCTCGTATAGTGTTTTGTCTAGGTTCTCTTGTTTGTATCGCGCGAAGGTTATTGTTGTCCAGTTAGTCTAGTACTAGTTGTAGTTAATATTAGTATTAAAGTAGCTGTTAATCTTTTTGTATATGTATTTCCATATATATCTAGGGCTAATGTTGTACATATAGTACATGCTCGTACGTCCCTCAAGTATATCTAGGAAAAGGTTTAGGTACTAGGCCTTGTTAATATCCAAGCGTTAACAAAGTTTAATAAAAATACAAGTTTTGTTAGCAAGGATATTGTATAGCTTGCTAGTATAATTATTGTCCTTTCTCTATACTTTCTAGAATTAGATAAGTTTCTTAGGTAGTACTCTCTTATTAGCGTATTTGTTAACTAGTAGTAATTTATATAGGTTGTTAGCTTGTAGCTGTCTATATTCCTCGTTATACACAGGTTATATTGCCTATAGTTCTTACTAGTAGTACGAGGGTATATTTAGTAGTTAGCCTAGTGTCGCGCTTGTGCGTAGAATAGGGGAGTAGATTATTAGAGGCTACAGGGTTAGCGCAAGCATAGGTATTAGGTATCTTGTCTTAGTTATACGATAGTGTTAGGTTAATTCCAGTAGTGTCTACTAAGGTTTCTTGCCTTTGTTGTTATTATATAGTTCCTTAGTTTTTATAGTTGGTTTTAGGCAAACTAGGATTGTAGTTATACTTACTACTGTGCACCTCCCTTGTACAATATTATATAACGTCTTGCTTTAGGATTCCTTTTCCTAAGACGTACGTACGATACTATTTTCTATTAAGACTACTATTAGTTCTCTCCTAAACGCGCAGTTAATTTAGCTGAAATACGTTTGTATCTAGTCTTTAAAATCTTCTGCAAACAATTAAAAGAAGTTTGCGCTGCTAAGGCTTGTTATGTGGAGATCGTAGAGAGTACACCCTATGTACAAGGATAACTATTTCTTTATTAGGTTCTTTATATTAATTGTATTATACTAGTAGTCTATATTAGTTTCTTGTTTTAATATTGCTGCTATAATACCTATAACCTTTGTAAATTTGTTGTAGATATCTTCTAGTTTGTTTAGTGCGTGCGATCCTCTTAGTAGAGGCGTACGCGTTAGGGTTTCTGTATCTAATGTTATCTTGTTACTATTTTCTTGTTGCTATAGGTTCAATTGTCTGGCTTGTTGTCAGTATGTAAGTCGCACACTATCTCCTATTACTCTATATAGAGGTTAGAGACACACTGTATACCTTGTAGTAAGCACAATATAGGTATCTTTAATCTACGCGCGAGGTAGCAATTAATCTTCTTATCCCTAGTAATTTCTATTCAGGATACATACGAAACAGAGACCAACTTCGTTTAGAAGGTTTAACTCTGTCTTTACCTTGCTAATTTGTAGATAAAGTAAATCATCTACTAATTAGTATTAATAGGGCTTTGTCTACTGCAAAGGCTTGTAGAGAGGTAGGTATACGCTAGCGTACGTAGTAGGTAAGAGAGTAAAAAGTATTTATTCGATATATTGTACGTAGCTTAAATAGGTAGTATATATATATTCCTGCGTATAGGCCCTAGGGTCTATACTTCTTCCTACCCCTAAGTCTGCACGTGCTAGCTTCGCAACAACTCCTAGTTGTTACGTACAGACACTTAAGGAATAATTATATTTCTTTTCTCTAATTTTTATTAAGGCTTGTGTATAGCTTAGAAATCTCTCCTTAGTAAGTAGCTTACAAGATCCCTTAGTTTAAATAGCTAGGTAGCTTCTAAATAAATATCTTGTAGTATTAGTTATAAAAGTATAGGAGCTAAAGCTTTTAGTACTTATTACTCTAGCCTACTTAATCTACTTTAAAGTTATACTCTTCTAAGAAGTCTATAATATTATACCTATTAAAGTATAGTACGTTTATATTAGTAGGTTCTAGCCTACCTTAGTAATAACCTCTACTTACTATATCTAAAGTTGTTTTAGTAGGCTAGTCTATAATATTTAAAGTTAAATTAGTACTAGCTATTCTAGATTCCTTAAGTATATATAGATACTAAAGCTACTTTAAAGTCTTTATTTAGAATATAATATATTTTGTATTTAAAATAAGGTACTATTAATAATATTCTATCTTGTTTTTAATATTTCTTATCTCCTCTTATCTTTATTAAAGTAGTAAGGAGGAAGCTTTTACTACTTCTAACTTATCTTAGTTATACTAGAAGCAAGGTTAGCCTTTCTAGCTATACTTACTAACTCCTATTATTAACGTCTTTAATTAACGTTTAGAGTTAAATAGATACCTTAATTACTCCTATATAGAGTAGATACCCTTTTACTAAGAGTATAACTCCTTAAAGTACTCCTATAAAAGCTCTTGTAAAGAAGCTTACTCTTTATAGTTCTTTATAGTAATCTAAATTACTTTTACTACTATTCTAGCCTAATTAGATACCCTAATTACTTTTGTATAGAGTAGATACCCTTTTACTAAGAGTATAACTCCTTAAAGTACCCCTATAAGAGCTCTTGTAAAGAAGCCTACTCTTTATAGTTCTTTATAGTAATTTAAATAGCTTTTGCTACGTATATTACTCCTTGTACTACTTACTAGTCTAATAGCTCTTGCTATCTACATTGCCTTATCTAATACTAGTTTGGTTTGCGTATAAATATAGGTTGTTATTGCAACCCGCAAAGCGTTCGCTAAGTATATTACTCCTTGTAATATACTAACCTAATAGCTCTTACTATCTATATTACTTTATCTAATACGTGTTTATTTGTAAAAACTTGTTATAAAAAGAATTAAAAAACTTATTAAAAGAAGAAGTAAAAACTAGTTATAAGCCCTTAAATACTCTAACTTTTACTACACTAATAGACTATTAATACCTCCTAGTTAGGTTACTAATAAAATGTAGTATTGTAGGATACACGTAGAAGTAGAGAGTAGGTAGCAACCTGTAGTTAGCGAGTTAAGTTAAATATTTGCGTAGAGTAGCTATATAACAAGTTAGTATTAGTATCTCTTCTTTATCTAATCCTACTTATAGTAGCCTGCAGAGCCGCTATACTAACCTAATACTCCCCGATTACGTGCGTTTCTACTACACTACACTACGAAGGCTAAAAAATAAAGAATTTAATCTAAGAAAAATAATATTTTTAGATAAAAGTAGTATAGAGGCTGGAAAAGAAGCTAGGTCTAAATATTATCGAAAAAAGGGTAAAAAAGAGGTTAGAAAAGCTCGAATTTCTATAACAAATAGAAGTAAGTTTAACCTAAATCCTAAAAGGCTAAAATACTTTATTTTACGTATAGTTTTATTTTAAAATTCTTATTTTTTAAATACTATTTTACTAACTACTTTTTTAGTAAAAGGACTAAAGATCTAAGTTTAG
>JALNQK010000635.1:0-10013 GCA_028458525.1 Ophiosphaerella herpotricha
GTAAAAGCTAATTATAGTAGCTACAACGCTTAGAGCTATAATTACCTAGAGTAGTATAATTAGGATTAAGAAGATTACGCTCCTTAGAAAGTACTTAAGAAAAAGTTTAATTATAAAGATTACTATAAGGACTATACGTTGTACTTAAATAAGCTAGAAAGCTATATTACTAATCTATAGCACTAGGAGTACAAGGATTAGTAGGATACTAAGTAAAGGCTATCTAAGTACTATATCTATAATTACTAAACTAACTCCTATACTTTAATTAAGGATTAAAGCCTATTAGAGGAGTATAAGGATAAGAGTACTAGGGATTAATAGGAGCCTAGATTAGAGTAGCGCTCTTAGGATTAGTCTAAGTATCTATTACTAAAGGACCCTTTAGAGTATTCCTAGGTTTTAGAGTAAGTATCTTAGGAGTCTAAGGTAGCTTAAGATTAAGTAAAAGAAAGATACTATTAGGATTAATAGCGTTTTTTAGATTACTCTTCTTCTTTATATTATACTCCTTAATCCCTACCTTAAGATTATTAATCTTACTCTTAAAATTACTCCTTAGCTTATTTAACACGAGGCCCCTAGTAATCTAATTATAAAGTAGCGCAAGATTATATAGACTAAGAAAGATTAGATTAATTAAGAAAGGTAGATTATAGAATATATAGAGGAATATAGGAATATATATAGTAGTTAGTATAATAACTACTAGTACTAGTCTTGTAATTATAGTAGATTAAGTCTACCTTACTACTAATTACCTATTTAGTACAGATAAAGTAACTAATCCTATAAGCCTTACCTCTCTTAATCTTAAGTATAGTCTACTTACTACTACTTTTACTTAGACCTAATCTACCTACTCTAGGATTACCTCTAGATATCTTAACCTTTAATTAAAGCTAAGAAGATATATAACAATTACTAAGCCCTATAGAAGTAATTACAAGACTATCTAGACTATTACTCTAATCTTCTTAAGCTCTAGAGGTTTTATCTACAAGAGAATTAGTAAGAGGATTGTTTAGATTATTTAAGTATAGCGTAGATTCTTAATCTAGTACAATCTCTAGAAAAATAGATACTAATTAAATTACCTTAGTCTTAGCTACTAGGTCTTAGATTATAGGGATTAAATTATTAGAACGTCTAGGTAGAAGAGTTGTATAGAAGCTATTCCTACTTAAAGAAGATAATTAAGTACGCGTTATATTAATTAGGTTTAATAAAAAAACAGAACAATACTAAATATATAATTAAGATTAATCTATATTACCTAAATAAGTTAGCTACTAATCCTTGTTACTAAAATAGATTAAATACTAACCTTTATCTAATAAATTAGCTAGAGGTAGAAGATTAAAATTAAACTTAGTAGGTATAGAGTATTTAGCGCAATCCTTGTTAGTTTTATCCTTAGGATTCTAGATAGATAAATTAGTACTACTCTTACTCTAATCTTTCCTACTAGAGATTAACTAAGTATAAAGTCTAGGACTAAAGATTACGTTGTTAAAACTTAAAATAAATATATTCTTAGTAAGCGTAAGAAGTATAATCTCTAAGAATAGTAGACTTAAACCTAATCTACTTATAGTAGTAGTAAGCTCCTTAAAAGCCTTAATACTATTAAAGGGAAGTAGATTAGGCTTAGTATAGATTACCTCTAGAGGTATAAGAGAGTAGAGTAGAGACGTAGTATATAATCTAGAAGATAGACAATTAATTAGTATAAAACCTAGTAGCCTCTAGCTAGGATAATTAGTAAGGATTAGCGCTAGAGTAAAAAAGGATAGAGAGATTACTATTCTAGCGTTAAAAATTAGATTAGTACGAGTTTATTTTAGGTTAGAGAGCTAAGTAAGCTAAAGAAAATTTTTACTAATCTAAGCTCTTAGCGCACTACGTATAAGCTACCTAACCTAACTAATTAATAATTAAGGAGATCCTAAAGGTATATAGACTAATATTAATAACTAATTTTAATATATCTAGCTACAATTATATAGGATTACTACTAGAGTAGTAATCCTAGGAAGTATATTATAGGATATAGCTAGCTAAACTAGCTATATATAGGATTAGCTAATCCTAGGATAATCTTAAGGTAACTAGGAACTAGAAAATCCCTTTTCTCTAATCCTAAAGTATATAAACTTAGATAGATATCTAATCTTTCTTATATAGGAATCTAATTTATTTACTTATTTATCTATAGATTATTTCTAGAGCTTCTAATCCTCTATAAACGTCTATTTACTATCTAGTTTAGCTAAAACTAAAGCTATAGCTATAGCTAGCTAGTATCTCTAAGTATATATCTATAATATAGTACTATCTAGATAGCTATAGAAGTCTCTAGACTAAGTATAGCCTATAGAGTTTCTACTATTATAACCTAAAATATAAGAGCTATTGTAATTATATAAAGAAGTATAGTACCTACTAGTTTACTTAAGCTTAGTAAAGATAAAGGAGATAGATAGGAAAGTTAACTTATTTATACTATTAAGGATTAAGAGCTTATAGCTATCGTAGATATCTTAGGTACTTACCCTTTAGCTTTAGTTAAAGCTACTTTAGAGTTAGGGTATTCGGGTTTATAGCTAATTTCTAGATCTAGACTAGCTAATTACAGTCTAGGAAGGAGGGCTTTTATAGAAATCGAAAATTTTCTATATAATTTACTATAGCTTTACTATAAATTAACTCTTTTTCTATATAAATTTTGTAAGTATAGTAGATTATACTAGCTACTTACTTATAAAAGGTATACTATCTTTCTACTATACCTTACCTTAGCTATTATTATACTTATATAGACTGTTAACTATATAGCGCTAGTATTCTTAAGGTATTAATATTAATCTCTTAGAGTTGTAGACTATAGTAGTACAACTAGTTAACTATATAAATACAATCTATTAATATTACAAACTACTTTATATTTAGTATAATAGCTTAGAGTTCTTATTATATTTAGTACGCTAGTCTCGACTAACTTTAACTAAGGGTTCTTAGAGTATATTATAAACCTAGATCCTATTACTATAGTTAGCTATAACTTCTAAGATAAAATATATATTTCTTGTATATTTTACTACTCTAGAAAGGTATAATAGTTCGAAGTCCCTATCCTATACCTATAGCTAGAGGCAAATAACTATATTCCTATTTAGTCTATTATTGCGTTAGGTTTCTAAGATAATAAAATTATATAGGTATACTATTTTAGAGGATAGAAAGGCTACTAAAGATTATAGTAATAGGGTTTAAGTACGTGTATCTAGAAAATTAGGAGTAGAATAAATAATAGGAAAATAACAAAAGCTATTAGGTAGTTAGTACTAAATAACCTTATAGTCGCGAGATTAAGTTACTAACATACTAATTCAAATAGGCAATTTAGCGTAACTCGAACGTCTTGACCTAGGTTGTGTATAATAAAGTAGAGCCTTATACTAAGAGTAGCTAGGTAAAGTATAGAGAAGAATTAGTATTAGAAGACTTAGACGATATTATACTTAATAGCTATATTAATAAGTCTCTATTTACACCTTAGATTATAGATACTCTTATATAGTATAGTCTAGATAGTAGATTTAGCTTAAGTAGTAGTAGTAATCTAACTTGTAAGTACCTAGTTCTATAAACATCCTAGGCCTACTTTTCTAATACCTCTAATAGCTACTATTAACTTTATAACAAGTAAATTATCTTTTTTAGTAAGGAGTTATAGTACTATAGTATTGTCGCCTATCTAGCTTCTAGAACTATTAATAGTAGACATATCCTTAATATTACTACTTAGTCTACTTACTATAGACAGCGTAGGTAATTTAGAATCTTAGGAAGGAACTTATACAGCGTATAGCGATATTAATTAGGTATTAAATACTAATAGGTATAGTATAGTAGGCTCGACGTTAGAACTACTATCTCTTAAGCCTTAGGGTAAAACTCTTATAGAATCTAATAGCTACTATTACCTATTAAATTCTATATCTTTTCTCGAGAGACTAGTCTCTAGATCTACTTTACGCAAAAACTATATTAGCCTATTACTCGCTAACGTTCGCAATTCTATTAAAACCTTAGAAATACTTATTACGTATAAGAGATATACAGCTTAAGTAGAGTAGAATATATTACTTACTATAGCGTCCTAGTAAATAAGCATTATCTATAGAAAGACTACTAACTATTATAAGGCTATATATTTATCTAGTTTTAGTAATATAAACCTACTTTAGTAAAAACCTAAGCTTAATACTTCTACTAGTCCTATTAGTATTTCTATATTAATATATTATATTAACTAACGTAAGAGGCTATACCTACTTTAAAGCCTAGTAACTCTCTAGATTATAGATTTTTAGTAGTATATTAATACAATTAAGTCTCGATTTCGTAATTAGCTAAATTAAGGCTAAGTAGAAGCTCTAATTAAAGTAGAGAACTATATTAAGTTTATAAAGGTTACTCTTAGTAGCTTTTTATAATAGCTTTAGATACTTATAATATATATATATAGATAAGCTATAGCCTTATTAGCTATTATATACTATAGTATTATTAACTCTATTATACTAAGTCTCTAAGGTATAAGCTTAACCTATTTATTAATATAGCTTTGTAGTACTTGTAAACTATTAGATATACTATATATATTAGTCTAGCGTTCTCTACTCTTTCTTAATATCTCTTCTTTACCTTGCTTTATTATATATACGTTATATAGATAGACCTATCTTATAGCCTTAGTAAAAGGCTATTAAGATACAAATAATATATATTAACAATATATTAATTAAGATTTATAGCTACTTACTTACACTATATATATAGTTACTATACATACTCCTATCCTAATAGAGCTTCTTTATAGGTCTATTTAGAGTATCTATATAATTTATTTACAAGAGGGAAAATAGTAGTATAAGAGTTTTAACGTAGATAAAAAACCCCTTTACCTATATTATATAGCTACCTTTACCCTATATATCCTAATTACTATAATACTTATAGAGGAGGTTGTTTTAGCCTATTTCCTTACTTTCCTACTTCTTATTAGCTAACTTACTATTTGTATCCTTGCGCTGTATAGTTTTAACAGCTATTTCTCTTGTAATTAAGAATTATCCTAAGATACTTTTATTAAGAAACTATAAGGTTATAGCCTTAAGGCCCCTCCTTATAGAAGGGAAGGTATAGGAATTAGATATACCTACTTGTTAAAGTAGTGTTACTAGAGTAGTTCTAGCGTAGGTAAGTTCGAGTTTAATTTTAAGATTATTATATCTTATAAGGTTCTTTATACTACTTACTTTATTAATTATAGTATATTAATAACTATTTTTAAGAGATAGGGAAAGTTAGGCTTTTATATCTCTTTAAGCTATATATTTAACTAGTAGTAGTACCTAGTAATAAACTATTCGAATTTATTACTACTACCTCTATATAGGTATTTTAGACCTTCTAGGACAGATACTTCTAGTATAAAGGTATTAGATTAAACTATTAGATTAGCGATATAGCTAGCTACAAATAGAATTACGCCGTAGCCTATATATATACTTATACAATCTAACTTACGCACAAGCTTAACTATAAGCTAGCTTGTAAGCTAGCTTGTAGGCTTGTAGTAATAAGGTAACGTTAATAAGATAGCGTTAATAGTAATCTAGATAGTAATCGAGATTGTAATAGCAATCGATCTTGCGCGCACGTGTACGTACACTAGCGCGCGCTAAGAGCTTAGCGAGTAACCTTAACTATAGCGAGGCTTAACTCTAGTATCGCGCTAGTAGCTAAGCTAGTAAACTAGTAGCCTCTAGGTATATCTAGACTTAGCTAAAGTAAGTACTAGTATATAAAGTAGCGTATCTTATACAAAAGCGCGCTTTAACTAAGGTAGTACCCTTACGTAAGTACTCTTTTAGCTAAGGCTTACCTTAGTAGAAGCCTTAGTAAGCTAAGAATCTTAGGGATATTAAGAGGAGTATAGAAGCAGATAGAATAATACAGAAGTTAATTAGAGTAATTAATTAACTTACTTAATTAATTAATTAATTATTATATCTATTTATTACAGTCTTGTACTACTCTTAGTAAACTGTACACAACTTTCAAAACCCTATAAATCTAACAATTAAGAGTCTTACTACCTCTACTAATACGAGCTATTACTATATTAACTAAACTAAGTAAAGTAGTACTCTTACTACCTTAACTATACTCTTACTGCCTTAACTAGTACGAGCTATTACTACCTTAACTAAGTAGAGTAGTGCTACAACTATCTTACTACATTAACTAAATTAAGCTAATTAACAAACTATAGTATACTTGTTGTAACGTAATCCTATAGTAATACTAAGAAGTAATATAGATAATACTATATAGATAACTTAGCTATAGGCTAGATACTTAGTTTATAACGTTTAGGATAAGATAGACCTAGCCTTCTTAGCTAAGCTAACTCTAAGACCTAAAGTAATTAGAGCTCTAGTAATAACTAACTATATACTAGTATTAAACGTTAAGACTCTATTGCGACAAATCTAAACTTTTAGCTAGAGTAACTAGTACAAGTATAAAAAGGAGTAGGCGAGCCTCTAGTATATAGCTACTCTTATCTAATCCTTAGTCTTGCTATATCTACTATATACGTGCTACTTGCTTAACTAGTTACTACAATAGTAGCTAGCTAAACTAAAGTAGGCTACTAGCGTAGACAAGTATACTAAGCGAGAGTAAGCTTGTAGTAAGTATCTAAGCTTACTTAAGCTTATAAGAAGCCTATTAAATTAGGATATAGAGCTAGCTAAGTATAACCCTATTACTACTAAGGCTAATATATATTAAGTAGTAGAGCTATTACAACTTAATATAATTAATTAAGTAGTACCTTTAAGGTTAATAACCTTTTAAGACTATAGACGCTGTTAAAACCTAGTATAAGCTAGAAGGAAATAATAAAATACTACTATAAGTAGAATAATAGTCTACTATCTCCTAAATATAGGGAAGTAATAAAACCTTACCTTATACTACTAGTAGTAATACTACCTAGGGTAAGACTAGGGACGCCTCTCTTGTAGATTGCGCACTACTTAATAAACGGGGTAGACCCTAATATTAATATATACTAGACTATCTAGCTAGTACTAAGACTTAAACTAAGTTAAATACAACTTAGTCTAAATAAGACTTTATAAGAGCTTGTTAACAATACGTTATTAAACTTGTTAACTATAGGCGTAAGTACAACCTAACGTTATAAGGGCTAATAAGTAGATAGACAAAGCCTTATACGCAGCAGCTAAGTACTTAGCTACTACAAGTTACTAAAATCTATAAAAAGGACTAACTAGATAGATAGTAAGTCTTATATACTAATACTGCCTTTGTTATAGTAAATAATAGCTAGACAACAAGTAAGCTTACCTGTATTAACGCGCGGATTAGAGGACTAGCTAAGCGAGCTAGTTAATAGACTCGAGTTCTATTAAACTTGTTAAGTTAAGTTATATTAACTAGGTACTTAGCTAGTTCTATTAAACTTGTTAAGTCGAGGTTAATTAAACTTGTTAAGTTAAGTTACATTAACTAGGTACTTAGCTAGTTCTATTAAACTTGTTAAGTCGAGTTCTATTAACTTAGTACTTAAGTTAAGTTCTATTAAACTTGTTAAGTTGAGGTCTATTAGACTTGTTAAGTCGAGTTCTATTAGACTCGTTAACTTAAGTTCTATTAAACTTATTAAGTTAAGTTCTATTAAACTTATTAACTCAAGTTCTATTAACTAGGCACTTAGCTAGTTCTATTAAACTCGTCGACTTAAGTTCTATTAACTTAGTACTTAAGTTAAGTCCTATCAAACTCGTTAAGTTAAGTTCTATTAAACTTGTTAAGTTAAGTTCTATTAAACTTTTTAACTCGAGTTCTATTAACTTAGTACTTAAGTTAAGTCCTATTAAACTTGTTAAGTTGAGTTCTATTAAACTTGTTAAGTTAAGTTCTATTAACTAGGCACTTAGCTAGTTCTATTAAACTTGTCGACTCGAGTTCTATTAACTTAGCACTTAAGTTAAGGTCTATTAGACTTGTTAACTCGAGCTCTATTAACTTAGTACTCGACTTGAGTTCTATTAACTTAGCACTTAGCTAGTTTAATTAAACTCGTTAACTCAAGTTCTATTAAACTCGTTAAGTCGAGGTCTATTAGACTTGTCGACTTAAGCTCTATTAACTTAGCACTCGACTCGAGTTCTATTAACTTAGTACTTAGCTAGTTTAATTAAACTTGTTAACTTAAGTTCTATTAACTAGGCACTCAGCTAGTTCAATCAAACTCGTTAACTCGAGTTCTATTAACTAGGTACTTAGCTAGTTTAATTAAACTTGTTAACTTAAGCTCTATTAACTTAGTACTCAAGTCGAGTTCTATTAAACTTGTTAAGTCGAGTTCTATTAACTAAGCACTTAAGTTAAGCTCTATTAAACTTATTAACTTAAGTAATCTATTAGCTTAGTTAACTATATCAATTAATCCTATACACAACGCTACCTTTATTATAGCTAACAACGTGTTATTTTATACCTACAAGAATACGTTACGAACTAATAAAGCCTTGTAGAAAGGTATTAGTAGAGCTCTAGTATAAGAGACTTAGTTATCTAAGACTAGTAGTAATTAAGTACCTTGTCTAGTAAGCTTAAGGGGTACAAGTTAATAAACTACTTTATATATTAAACTCTAGAAGAGATTGCAGCTTATATACGTACTATCGAGCTACCTACACTAACCTATTAGCCTAAAGCTAAGTTGTTCTACGAAGACGATACTAAATTATACACGTTAAGTTAAGCTAACAAGCGTTACTACTACTAGTAGTACTACAAGTCTATTGAGGACTAGTAAGCTTAAGTCTATTAAGGACTAGTAAGCTTAAGTCTATTAAGGACTAGTAAGCTCGAGTCTATAGATAACTCCAGCTTACCTATAATAATACTATAGGTAGTAGTATTTATATAGCTAGCCTATAGGTAGAGAGATTACTAGTAAATAGTATAAAGCTCTATCTAAGTTAGCTACTACTTCTACTAATGTACTAAACCAATCTCGATAGCTATCTAATAGCTAGCTTACTAATAAGTAAGACCTACGTTATAATACGCCTATAGTAGCTATTAAGCTTAAGTTAAATAAAGGCTTATTAATATTAGCTAAGGTTAATAGGTATTAGCGTAAAATTAGCTCTCTACTACTTGTAGCTATTACTACTTGTCTAGATATAGCTTTCGCAACGCTATAGCTAGCGCAATTCCTTTCTAATCTAAGTATAGAGTACTAAGATACTACTAACTAAGTCCTTATATACTAGTTAGCTACAAGATAGCTAGCTCTATAGCTTAGAGAAAGAGACTTACTTTAAGTAGCTAGTAATATATTGTTTACTAATAATATAATAGATAGGAGAAGCTCCTAAGAATATATAATTAAGCTCTTTAATAAGCTAGTTATATAGAAAGTAAATAAGTAAGATACTATTATAACTTTAACAACTAAGGCTAAGCTTCTAGCTCTATTATAAGTAGCTAAGGAAGTAATATTTATATTAAAGACTACTTAATAAGCTATAAATTAAGCTACCTATATATATCTAGTATAATAATACTTAAACAATCTAGCTTATAACTAAAGAACTAGCTAAACTATAAACTAAACTATAGTACGTAGATATCTACAACTACTAGCTAAGGAGTACTCTCTTACTTAGCTTAGACTAGTACAAATAAAGGTATATTAGGTATAGTACAAAGCTCTTCTTAATAAATTTAGAATTAACCTAATAATATAATACTTAGTCTAGCTTAAGTAGGCTTAAGCTAAAAGAGTATATTAGATTAAACTATTAGATTAGTAATATAGCTAGCTATAAATAGAATTATACTATAGCCTATATATATACTTATATAATCTAACTTATATATAAGCTTAACTA
>JALNQK010000636.1:0-10007 GCA_028458525.1 Ophiosphaerella herpotricha
ACTAAAATATAATTATTATATATATATTAATAATATATTAAAGTTATATAAAATATTATAGGCGCTAAGGTCTAGATGTAGGGGTTAGAGCTTCTTTTAGAACACTAAACATTTCACGCTTAATAACTTCCCTTATACTAGGCCTATTTAGGTAATTTATATATCTCTTGAAAGCCCTATGTTATAGCTTTCAAATGATGTTATATTTGTCCCTTTAGCCTACGTAGTGGAGAAGTTATTAAGAAGTGAAGATAGAAAGTTAATGCCAAGCAAAAGTGGCCGGCTCAGTGGTGTAGCCGCTTCGGTAGTGGAATACGTTATACTAAAGTAAATAAAAAAGTAATATTAATATTAAATCTACTTAATAAGCTTTTAGTTAAGTTCCTAATATATTAAATTACTATCTAATATAATAATACTTAAATTATTTAACTTTTACTACAGAAATATTTAAGCTTTAAACTAAATTATAGTATATTAATATCTATAACTATTAACTATATTAAAAAGTATTATCTAGTTAAATTTAAGTTATATATATACTATCTATTGCAGAAATAAGTACTTAAGTAGCTAATAGAGTAGTAAGTAATAAGCTAATTAGATAGTTATATAAGCTATATAGATAAATAAAGCTTAAGTAAGCTACTATCTAATATTTAATAGATCTTCTTAATCTACTATATTAAGCTACTACGTAATACTACCTCTATAGATAATAACTAATATATTCTACTACTAGGCTAGCTACTTTTTCTTAGTATTATAAATATTATATATAAATAATAATATAGCCTTAATAAAGTAATAAATTAACTTTTTAAGAAAGTAGAATTAAACTTAGACTTTAGGCCTATACTTTAAGCTAATTTTAAACTTAATAAAGTACTACTATAGCTTTAAATATAAAATATTAGTAGCTCTCTAACTAGCTCTATAGAATTACTTATTAATATACTACTTAACTAAACTACTAGAAATATACTATAATAGAAGAGGAAACTATTATATAATATATTCTTAACTTTAATTTAAAAGGATTTACTTCCTAGCTATATAAAGTAGTAGATATAGCTAATAAATTATTAGTAGTACGTAGTAAAGAGCTAGTTAGAAAAAACTAGTCTTTATAGTTTATAGTATATATAGAAGAGCTTAAGATAGGCTTTAATTAAGTAAAGAATTACTAGAAAATACTTTAAGAAGATCTAGTAGTTATTAGTATATAGTTTAAGCTTATATAGAATATAATAGTAATATATAGTATTAATTTAGATAATATCTATAACTTTAATATAACTAGCTTTTAAATAGAAATAATTAGGTTAATAAAAGTTATTATAGGCTTAGAGAGGTATATAAAGCTTAATCCTATTTAGCTAGGTAATTATAAGTAGGTTATAGCTATTATAAGTATCTATACTACTAGCTATATAACTCTACTATTTATTATCTATAAAGGATATATTTATATCTCTACTTAGTATAAAGAAATAGATATACTATATAATTAGAAGATCTCTATCTCTAAGAATAGATAGATAAATAATATATTTAGTCTTAAGTAGTTAAAGTACTTTAATATATATATAAAGGTATATTAAGTAAGGTTATACTAGCTACTTATCTTAGATAGCTATAAGACCTACTTAAATTAAGATTTTAAAGACTACTACTTTAAAAATAAAATTCTAATACTCTATATACTAGCCTATTTATTATATATCCTCTAGCTACTTAATATTATCTACTTCTTACTATTAAAGCTTAACTACTCTTAGTATATATAAAACTTAGTATACTAATATATCTACTATATTAATATAAAAAGCTTCTTTCTAGCCTTTAGAAACGTATTTTTTAATATATTTACGTATAAGAATTATAAAAAAGCTTTTAAAGTATCTAGATTAGTTTCTAGTAATATATAGAAAGTTTTTAATTACTTTAAAGTATAGCTATATACTCTACTAGGACTCCTACTACTAGAGATACTATAGTAGTTAAAGACTCTAAGTAATACGTATAAATTTAGCTCTTAGTTAAAGCTTGTAAGTAGGTCTTTTATATAATTACTAGAATTAGCCTAGTAAGAGTTCTTGTAGCTTATTAAAGGAGCTAAACTTATACTATATTAAAATACTCTTATAAGCTCCTAGATTATAGAGCTTAAAGAGTAATTAGTAGAGATAATAAAGTATAAAATATATAAATAGAAGTAGATTTAGTATAGTAGTATATTAGAGTATAGTACTAGAGTATTATATATAGCTATAAAGGTATTTAGTAAGACTTAGAAAGTAAAGAAGGCTTATAGTAGTTGTAGTAATAGGTAGGCTTAATAGGCTTAACTAAGTTAATAGTATTATAGAAACTATAATAAGATAGAGTATAATACTTATATATACTAAAAAGATATAGAAGAAGATTTTAAATCTACTATAAATATATTATATATAGGTTCTATAGCTAGTTATTAAGTAAATTAATTTTTTATATATAATATTTATAATACTAAGAAAAAGTAGCTAGCTTAGTAGTATAGCTAGCTTAGTAGTAGAATACATTATAATAATAGGAAACTATTTCTAATAGTAGGAAGGATTTAAAGTCTCTAGCCTATAAAAAACTTTTTAGGATACTATTTTAGTAACCTAAGAACTTAGTATTTACTATCTTTAGATTAACTTACTCTATATTATCTAATATAGAGATAATAGAGAGGATTAGAAATATAAATCTAGCTAAATAGAAACTATATTTTTAGTAGCTTACTATACAATTACTATAACTATAGCAATTAACTCCTATATAGGGTTTCTTAAGCGTAATATAAGCCCTAAGTATATCTACGTTAAAGATACCTTAGGTAAGTAGTTCTATATTAGCACTAATATAGATGATTTTAGCAACAACGTAGGCAACGCCTAGCTTAATAGGCGCGTATAGGTAATGCAAGAAGAGGTTTTAGCGCGACAGACTATCTACTTTAGTACTAATTAGATATACTAGGAGTGTAGCGAAGGGGTCTATCGCGAGAACCTTACGCGGCTAGAAAGGTATAAGCTTCAATTCCTAAGACGACATCTTCCTAACTAGATATCTTTATCCTCAGCCCTCCTACAGATAGGCACTTCATGCTTGATCCAAACTTCCCAACCCGGCTCCTTCAATTGGGCAAGGAACGTACCCTAAATTGCATTTCTTTTCTTTTCTAGGATTACTCGAAGCAGAACCTGACTTTCCTAAGCGACAGATGCGTTGCAATATCTAGGTTAGTGGATCGTATTGCAGGCGCCTTAAAGTGTTATAGTAGATATGGCATCTCCCAGAAGTATCTTCACAGGAATCTCCTATGGCAGGCATCGAACGACAAGATGGAGGAAATTGAGTACGACTATCATATGCCATCTTGGTCATGGATGGCATATAGTGGAGGCATTCAGTTTATGGACATCCCCTTGGGTAGAGTGGAGTGGATTGATCACCTCCGGTTCGATGAGGAGTGTGACTACGCTATAATCGCCAACCTATGGACCTTTCGGGACGGTATAATAGGACCCCATGAGGTACAGTATGTGGACTTGAATTCTAGTGGAGCGAAAAGATGGTGGATACAGTATAACATTGAGGGCGGTAAAGATCTTGGAAAAGGACAATGCGTTGTTGTAGGAAAGGGAAGACATGTTGGCATTGAGGAATACTACGTACTAGTTCTCAAGCCGACTGGTGTTGATGGCGAGTACGGGAGGATTGGTGTTGGGAAGATACGGAGTGACCCCGTGGTAGGACAGAGGGTCAACATACGAGTCGTGTGAACGATGTTACGCCAAAATTCCGGAGTAGTAGATATATATGCGGATTCGATGTCGATTCTTAAGCATAATTTGCGAAAACCCTTCGTTTACCTGTATCGCGTTTGGCTGCGGAAAAGCTTACTGTGAAGACTGCTGAATGGAACTAATTCTCGGCAGGACTACCACAGGCTAAGGTGACGATTTATCGACCTACATCCTCCTTACACGAGACGGGTTTAGTGGTGACATAATTAGCGGTATTTTTAAGCACACGATTTACGCATAAGGTACAAACTAAGCTGCTTTAAGCTAGCTGTGCGGGTCCTCCTTATCTGGCACTTCTAGCAGGCGGACTTGGAATTAGTATAGAAGTACAACAACCTCTCGAGCTTAAGCGTTATGTTCGGGATATAATTTCAATATGTCTATCTACAGCCTGGCAGACATCTACTTAGAACGCTCGAGCTCTGTCGCGGATCCGAGGCCGACCGGACTGAGGCTGTCGTGCACGTCGACGATGAAATGTGGTATTGCCGGCGCAGCAGGATTACCTAGGACATCTATGAAGTAGAGACAAAGGCTGAAATGTGAGGTGTCTATTCCGAGCGTATCTGGGCTTCTTGGCTGTTGTTGGGTTTGTTATGGTGCAGAGAGTGGTTCGGTTTCCTGTACGCAGGGTTTTCCGTGCCGCAGGGAGGGATGTTAAGTTATTGCATTTCTGATGGAGTATGGATGGGCAAAGAACAGTGAGGAAAGTCGACCTTCCGGATCAACTCGCTGTGAGTAGAAGTAGTGTATTGCCTCATTATCGTTATGGGGAAAAGCTGGGTCGGGTTCAGTACTCCTGAAGTCCTTTTCAAGCTCATCGAACATTGCTTCAACCTGGGATCTCCCACCAACCTCACGATTGCGGCACTCTCGTATGCGATTAACGACGTCTCGATAGCTTGTATAGCTCATCTGATTGATAAGATTAGAGCATACAATGCCTGGACCAGTCCCATATCGTACTGCTTCTTCGATAACCTTCTTCGCATCGGCATCCAGCTCCCTGTAATGGGGAAGACCAAGTGCACCAGTCGAGCAATGATTATGTGAAGGATCTCTAACCTTCAGCGTCCATTGTACGTTACTAGTTTCGTTAAAGGAGTGAAGTAGCGACGCTTTCCACTTGCACTGCTTCATTCTGGAGCCGGCAGCTCGGGCATCATCTTCACTAACATGGCTCTCACGTTCGTACTTTCTGCCACAGGCACAGCGTAAATACACTGCCTTGACGAAGACGCCAGAAGAGCCAGACTGTACTCTGGCTTTCCTTGTGCTGTCGATACTGACGGCGTATCCATAGAAGCCATCACGAAGGAATGTGTTCAGTTGTGCTACCGCGTCCTTGTATTCGGTTATTGCAAAGTATTCTGGGTATGGAATGGACGGGAAATATATGGAAAATGGATTGTCTTTATCGTAGGACGTTGGACGCGCGTTTTGAGCCACTAGGGAGCTCTCTAAGGTCATTTTTCAGTGTATTTTGGGGGGATGGGGGGTGTTGTAATGGTGTGGGAAACGACGCGTTGCTCAGCGCATGTGGGTGAATTGCGCAACAACAACGAATCGCGTCGCATTGCTGCAAATGCGCGCGATCGATTTTTTAGGCCTATTTTACTCTATCCCGACACTCAGATATATTGCGACGGGTCGTTTCAGGTGTTGCAGTGGGTGCGTGTTGGGTTCTGATTTTGATGGGGGAGCGAGGTGGACCCTGCGCTCGGCAAAGTCGGCGATTTCTTCGTGAAGCCGATAGGAACCCCGCAACTCAGATAGATATACACGGATGAAGGGGTAATATTTCTCAACCTTTCACTGAGCTTCCATCTGAAGTTTTAGTGTTCCTGTACGGAGCTCCAGGCGCTCCGATTGGCCCGGATAAACTGTATACTCCGGATTCCGACGTCAGTTACCCCTGAGCTACCCCTGAGCTTGGCGTCCTCCGAATAACACGAACCTAATAATATATAAGGACCTCGAGAAAGTACGGCAAGTACGTAAGGAAAAAGTAGCAAAGAAGGCTACTAAAGAGGCCTAGGAAGCTATTATAGGTAAGAAACGTAGTCGGCCCTAGAAGGATATAGTGGATACACTCGCACTAAAGGCTAAGAGGGCGCGGATACGTGAGACGGACTTTTTGGAAGGCTAAGCTGGTCCCTTAAAACCGAAGGCTAACATTGTGCGAAGTGGAGCGCAGGCCGCGGAGGGAGAAGCTGGTTCCTCAGAGCTGAGGGCTAAGGCTATACAGAGAAGTACAGCACAGGCTATAGAAGCTATTCCCTCAAAGCCGGAGCCGCGGGTTAGTCAGAGGAGCCAAACGCAGGTTGCAGAAGGCGAAGCTGGTCCTTCAAAGCCGAAGGCAAATGTTGTCAGCAGTGAAGTACAGGCCGTGGACGGCGAAGCTGGTAAGCCAAAGCCAAGGGCTATGACAAAGGCAAACCCACGGATTATATAGAGAAGTGAAGCGCAGGTCGCGAATGGCTATACTGGTCCCTTAAAGCTAAAGATAAATGTTATTGCGGAAGCTGATGCTAATATTTCAGCCCTAACAGCACGTGTTTTTGCAGAAGGTTATGCTAGTCCCTTAAAGCTAAAGGCTATCGCGCAGACGACACTACAGATTAAGAAGGTTAGGATTGTACTGGGGCTATAGAGAGCTCTAGAGGCGCGAATGTTTTAGCAAGCCTATAATATAATTAAATAGTGAAGTTTACATGTTGTCCGCTTTGCTGCGCTGTAGAAGGCTCCTTGAGCCGTGCTTGCATTGTGCCTGGAGTTGACGTCAGTGTAGAGGACGTGGCACCAGGTGATGCCATAATTCGTCGCTGGTGAGCTAAGCATAATTTGTACTAACTAAAATGGTTGTTCTGCTTAGCTCATCGGCAATGAATTATGGCATCACCTGGTGGTGATGCTGTAGTGGCTGGTTGGAGACGTAACTTGGGAAACGAGGCTTCTCTTATCAGCTTTGGGTGCCGGCATTCTACCAGCTAAGCCACGGCCACTATCGGTGGTAAGCTATATTCAATTTCAAGAGTACGCGAATATTCTAGTATTGTTTAGAGATCTAACGTCCATCCCTGGGTCGCGAGACGCACCTCGTGGCAGGACAGTTCTGCATTTCGGACCTCCGGAACACACCTTTCGCAATTTTGTAAAGCCATCGCTGATATGTCACACATACATAGCTATCATTACTCTAACAGATCAGTCTCCGACGCAGATACCCGCAATATTAGCCGTGTCATCGATCATTTTCTTGACGCGATTTAGGCCCCCTTCAGCTATTACCCCCTGTCGAATCGCGAATATAGACTTCTTTTAAGAATTCGGAGGACTACAGCGAGACCGCAAGCAACAAAGATAGCATATACAAGTTTAAGAGGTACTTTGACATTAGGAGTGTGGATACCGAGAGTTTCGCCGGTCAGAGACAGAGACGCTTAGAAGCTTCCCAGCGAAGCGAGATGCTCTAACTATATTAAGGTGCTGACAGTACATAGTACAGAATTGTAATATATTTAAGCGCTGTTCCTTCCTCAGACATCTCAAAATAGTTGTTGCGCATAACGTGGGCTTCTGGAATGTGACCTTTATTCGGCAGAAACGTTACGTTAGTCCTAGAAGCCTAAAAAACGCCTCTACCAATCAATCCTGTATATCGACCCTACCTACACAATTGCGAGCTTAATGCTCCCCTCCAAGTCACAATCAATTCTTCTCACAGTTCAAAAGACTAAAGTTAAGGCGCACCTTACTGACGAGCTATACCGTGAATCTTCCGCTCATGTTCGTCCCTCTTGTCCTTCCTCGGGAAAGCCCGAAGTTTCCTTGGACATCCGTCATATCGACACGAATAGTGAGTCAGCTTGTCATGGGCTCCACGGCAGTGGCGATGAAGGTCGTAGATCCGGGAAAAGCGCTTATTGCAACCTTGGCGGGTGCAAATATAGCTTGTTCGCTGAACTATCTCGGTCCGATAGGAAAGGCTAGGGTGTGAAGGTTGCTGCATTGGAGGGGTCGATGGAGTGTCTGTAGCTAGAGCCGTAGGGTGGATGGTAAGAGGACTCAGCCGAGCTGTTGCCCCCTCGCCTTCGTACCAGTCGAAAGCCCCTAATACGAGCCCACCCTCGAAGTCGTGCTGTGTTGCGGACAAGATCGGTAATCTGTAACCTATGGATGGGGTTCGATATCAGTCGATGTTATGCATGGGTTACTAGTGAAGTTGGGCTGTCGCTATGGGAACTTCTATGAGATATAATGTCGCTGCACCAGAAAACGAGGGGCTGCGTCTCTGGCGCTTTA
Source organism: Ophiosphaerella herpotricha (assembly GCA_028458525.1). Classification (NCBI taxonomy): domain Eukaryota; kingdom Fungi; phylum Ascomycota; class Dothideomycetes; order Pleosporales; family Phaeosphaeriaceae; genus Ophiosphaerella; species Ophiosphaerella herpotricha. The sequence continues at coordinate 8,148 of JALNQK010000636.1, forward strand.
TATTAAATAAATAAATATTATCGGAGGCCCACATCCAAGGTGGTTAGCACACCTTCACATATCAATAAGCCGATTGCAGGGGATTACCTTAGGGGGGAAGTCGTTGGAGGCATGTTAGCTTCGAGCATCGTATTAAGATTCCAGACTATTGGGTCTACATTGATGTCGGAGAACATGCTTGGAATATCCATATGCAAACTCTGTGTTTCCGAATTGCTCCCTGCAAAGCCTGACGGGGATTGTATCTGGATGGCTGCATTAGAAAACTAAATTCAGCTATAATATTATAATAGTAGCCTTACCAAGCTTGCAGTCAGATCAGAGAAAGGATCAAAGTCGTCCCCGGAATTATCGTGATGTGACATGGTGACGATTAGCGGTCGATCGGGTGAATTTTGCGAATGGCTGTGTGGGATGTAGTAAAGAATTTTTAGACAAAGACCGGGCACGCAAGTATTAAAAGTAGGGCATCAGGAAGGGTTGCCCTTTTTGCCCCTTTTGCCCCTTTTGCCCCTCTATGCAAGTAACGCCCTTTTGTGGCTGAACGACTAGGCTGACTTAGGAGCCGCTGATTCAACTGAGGTGGCACGACCACGTGCGACCTTGACGTGTCTGTGCGCGTGATGCCCCACCCTCGCCAATTTGCGATCTCAAAGATAAGGCTACAAAGCTACACACAATAGCTATTATTATAAGATTTTGTAGTAGAGTAGTAAATAGAAGATTGCAAGTAATTTAGACAACCTAGTTTTTACTTAGAGGCTAAGGTTGCAGCTAGAGCGAGTAGTTTTAAGAAGAGCTAACGTGTCTGTGCACGGTATGCACGTATTCGCGGTATGCACGCAATTTACTAGGAAAATCAAAGAAAATTAAGAAGTTTAAAGTAGTATAACTCTACTAATATATAATATTTTTAAAAACTCTCTTAATATTTATTATTACTATAACTTATATAAATAACTTTATAATAAAAAATATATATATATATTAAATTTTTTTATTTTTTATTAAAAATTAATAAAAAAAAAGTACTTAAAATTCTTTAAAAAATTAATTTAGTATAGTAATATATATATAGGGAATATTTTTAATATTAGGAGTTTTTACTAAAAACCTATATAAATAATTAGGATATATAGCTAGTAGAGTATAATTAAGCTACTATACTTACTAAAACTAAAGAGGTTAGAAAGCTCTAATATAATTAAGATATAATAAAAGACTTTCTAGGTACTATTAATAGGGTTACTCTAATATAAGTAATAACTTTCTCTTATTCTAGAGTAAATAGATTAACTATAACGTATTTTATAAGCAAGTAGCTAACCTAAGTAAGTAGCTACCCTAATTTTACTAGTAAAAATCAATAAACTACTACCTAAAATCTCTAGAATAACTTATTAGAATTAGCTAGAAATATTACTAGTAATAGATATATATAAATTCTATAATCTATTAATATTTAAAGTTAGTAGCTCTTATATTACGTATAGTATTAGTTTAAGAAGTAGAGTAGCTTAAGAAATAGGTTTTTACTTAATAACTTTATAGATTTCAAATATAATAATTTCTAACTTTTACTATATATAGAACTATATTTTTTACACCTTATACTAAAGTTTTATCAAGATATCTCTTATATTAACTAAGTTATTAAAAAATAGAATCTATTTCGCTTTATCCTTCTAACCCTTATAAGTACTACTATTAATTAAGTATAGCCTATTGTACTTTTAAATAATTTTATTCAATATATTTAAAATCGATATTTAATATTATAAAGCTATAGTAGGATAGCTTCTTTAGTTATATACTAAAGTAGTAATAGTAGAAAAATTTACTTTAAGCTTTAACTACTTA
>JALNQK010000637.1:0-10004 GCA_028458525.1 Ophiosphaerella herpotricha
ATAATAGCTATAGTAAAAAATCTAGCTTTTAATATATTATTAAGTTATAAGTAGCTTTATAAAACCTCTTAAATACTCCTAGTTAATACTATTAAAGTTATTAGAGTTATTATTAAACTTACTCTTACTCTCTTCTTCTACAACCTTAGTTATTATAAGTATACTAACCTAGCTACTCTTAGTAGGCGTAATAATTTCTACTTTATTTTGCAACTCTAAAAACTATAACTTAAACGTAGCCTAGCTTATAGTAGCTAGAGCTTTAGGTATAGCCTTACTTGTAGTAGTAAGGGCTTAAGATAGACGCTAAGATAAGTGCTAAGATAGGCGCTAAGATAGGCGTAAGCGTATACGCTACAGTAGAGTAGTATTACTAGATAAGGTATGTAATTGTTTTGCTATATTTAAAATACTAAAAAAACGCGTTAATATAAGTAGTAGCGCGATAATTAGAGTATAAAAAACTAGTAAGATAGCTAGTAAGATAGCTAGTGAGATAGCTAGTAAGATAGCTAGCAAGATAGCTAATAAAGTTAGTGCTAGTAACTAATACTACTTAGGACGCTAAAACTTGAACTGCAACACTATAAAACTATCGCGAGATAGGCAGCTTACCTACCTTAAAAACCTTACAAATCTCGGCGCACAACCAATCCTAACAAGCAAGTCAAGCAAGTTCGGCCTTACAGCTTGACTTGCTTGATTTTACGCCCAAATTTATAAGGAGCGGCTTGACTTGATTGAATTGGTTTAGTTAAGCAAGTCAAGCAAGCCTACCAATCCGGATTGCTTGTTGCGGACTCTGCCAACCGGGCATAGCCGCGGAAAAAAACGCGATTAAAACTGAGTCGTTGGGACAAAATTAATCAATCAACGTGTCCATCTTATTGCCAAGCTTCATCGGATAGTCGCGGGCCGACCCATAACACTGTGGAACGATGGCCGAACCTAGCTGTTGCAGGTGTTTCTTCAAGGATTCAGGATAAGGTAACCTTGCCTATTATCGGGGGTATAAGCTCGATGTATTATATCAAGCAGTGTGGACGGAAATGGAGAGATCCGATATCCGTTTAGTAATCTTAGCTCTCTATTGATTTAAAGAGAAATAGATCGACTGTACCTAGGTATCATTGTCGACAGAGCTGTCCTTACACACATTGACGTTTATTATGAGTTCGGCAGAGATTGTTACTGGGCAATTAGCCCCCCATCTTTTTTATCATCCTTTGCTTGCTTCCATCTTTACAGCGGCGGTGGCATTTCCTCTATGCATCTTCTATTTCTTTGTCTTTGGTCAGCGCGTGGCTACAAATGCGACCTGGTATGCTCTCACTGAGGATGCTTTGAAAAACCCTTCCAAAGCGAGAGAGCAGTGGATCATAAGCGCCAAGGAGGTTCTTTATGGAGGAATAAAAAAAGTAATGAAAGTCTGTACAGACAAACAGTCCATCCGCTAACGGCTCCTGCAGGTTAAAGGTGCTATCGCGGTCATGTCTCCTACGGGGCCTGTTGTTTTTCTCCCAAACTCGTTTGCGAGTGAAATACGTAATATGGAAGAACTCCAATTTGGTAGAAGCTTGATGGCGGTGGGTCAAACTGACTGAACCCATTTTATCTCGACATGTCGCTGACTCTGTCACTTGTGATAGGACATGTTGGCCGATTATCAAGGATTGACTCCATTCTTATGCCTAGATAACCACGAAATTGTGCAAGAAGTCATCCGACTCAATCTTACTCGATCTTTGGGTATATATCACAAGTTCTGCATGGTCTCTAGGATACTCACATCTTCAGATCTTATCACCGAAGAAATGAACACCGAAGTCGAAGCCGTTCTCATGGACATGCTGGGCAATGTTCCAGGTATGCACCGTCATCCTCTCATATCCCACCACACAAACTGACAAGATCTCTCTACAAGACTGGAAAACCTTGAACCTAAAATCCTTCGTCAACCGTTTCGTCGCCCGCGTCTCTACCCACGTCTTCGTTGGCCCGGAACTCTCAAACAATGCAGAATGGCTTGACATCGCCGTAACCTACACTAACTGCGCTATGACGGCAATTTATAAATTACGCGCCATAAATCCACTCTTGCGACCCATTGCGCAATGGTTTATACCCGAACTTCGCGTATGCAGGCAACAAGTTGCCAAGTCGCGACAACTTATCCATCCGCTTGTGCAGGAACGTCTGCGGGAAAAAGCCAATGGGACGATTAGCAAAAAGACTGCTGACATGCTTAGCTGGATCGACGACAAGGCCAAGGCGAAGGGAGTGAAGATTGATTTTGCCGAGCTACAGCTATTCCTTTCGTTCGCGGCAGTGCATACTACGACAGAAACGATAGCGGGGCTTATGTGTGATCTTCTGGAGTACGAGGACTGGATTCCACAACTCAGGGAAGAGATGATTTCAACTCTTTCCAACTTTGGCTGGAAAAAGACGTCGTTGTCTTCGATGAAGTTACTTGACAGTGTGATGAAGGAATCGCAGCGCTTGAACAAGCTCAATGAACGTGAGTCGTTCTAATCCATAACTCTACCATGTCTTCGTCCTGAATATCTGACATCTGCAGTTGGAATGCAACGCATGGCCATGACCAACGTAACACTCTCCGACGGCACAGTCATTCCTAAAGGCTACAAACTCGCCGTCGAACACAGACTCGTCGACCCTACTCTCTACCCTAATGTCGAAAAGTTCGAAGCGGATCGGTTTCTTAAGCTCCGCGACACCGATAAGAGCAAATGGAATTTTGTCACAGGGTCGCCCGAGCATCTGGGGTTTGGATATGGAAAGCATACTTGCCCAGGACGATTTTTTGCCAGCAATGAGATAAAAATTGCCATGGTCCACTTGTTGATCAAGTATGATTGGAAGTTTACTAAAGAAGGACGATTGGCGACTCCTTCTGTTTCGACGGAAAATCCTTTCAATGAGGAACAGGAGGTTATAGTAAAGAGCAGGTTACCAGAAGTTGACCTAGGATCTCTTTAGATTATACAAGTGTAGAGTAGAACTGTAGAAGATAGAGCAAACATCTAGAAGCGCAGTAGGCAGTAATAGAGAGTATAGATACTATACTAGTTGTAAGAAACGTTAATTGCCCTGCTTGTTGCTCTACTTGTTGCCCTGCTTGCAGGGCCTCTAAGGTCGTAATGCATGAGATAAAACCGTGAAATGTAGTTAATTAAACTAGAAACGTGTGTGATTGGCTGTAGCTGTAATTACGGTAATTACGGAGGTCGGCGCGAAGTAAGCTGCGGCCTCCACGCGCTACTAGCTTACCTAGGTACTTTCTCCTAAAAATTTGAGAGACGCCTTAACGCTTACGTTAAAAGCAGGGCATCTTAGTTGTGTTAGGATTTAGTTTAGATTCAGTTCGGGAACGGTAGTTATTGCTCTCATCCCGAGCAAGACTATGGTTTGGCCTGATGCCCACCCGCATTGCACCAATCACGACGCATGCGATTCATCATCGGAATCGAAATCGAGCTTTATTCCAGTTCGTCGTGGCGCAGCAATTGATTACTGGGAGTCGCAAAAGGCCGAGTATTCAGTGGCGCCCCAGCCAACTCCTCCCGAGACCGAGTAGAAGGGCGGGCTGGAGAACAAGGACGCCATCGAGTACATGCTTGCTCGAATGCGTGAATAGTCTGGGTTTGAAATGTCCTATTACCGGCGTCTATACCCTGGTTCTACCAGGGTAAGCATCGTTAGAAAAATTGCTTTCTTGTCGTTCACATCTTGGTTCCTACCAAGGTGCTCTCTTCCCGTCACACTCTTGGTCTCTACCACAGTACTGCTCTATCCTGTATCTTGGTTCCTACCACGGTATGATTGCGTGCGCTTTCATACATCTTGGTGAGTACACAAAAGTGAGTGTTTTTTTCCATAGAATTATTGGAGATAGCTTATCTCTTTTTCTTCGTGTGCACTTGACGAATGCTGGATTGCGTGAGTCACTCAATGTCTTAATAATAGAAAAGGTGAGTCTTTGAGTATCCTGGGTCCAGATTGTGTGAGTTGTGGAGGTGCTAGTTGTCAATGATGCAGTTGAGCCGTTTCCCGTCAACGTGCCGAACGCTCGAAGCTCCATTGCATCATCAACAACGCGATGATCTCTACTAGAATTCCGTTTGGGAATACTTGCTATGTGTATCGGCGCTTATACACGTGCAATCGAACCGGCGTCTGAACGAGTAAGATGCTACGGACCTATCTCCAATAGGTCGCGCACTATTGTTACTGTCATTGGTGCTGATGCAGCAGGCGGCGCGTGAAAATAAACAGCATTCGGCGGGTGATCGTGACGTGGTACATATACTTTCCACAGCAGCAATCATGTTGCGCACGTTGCCCCCGAGTCGAAAATCGCGAAACTACCGAACATATTGATGCTAGACATGCTGCGACGACTCTCGTAAGCTACGCTCGATACCTAGGTAGTACTGAACATGGAACTTCTGGTGACCACGTGCTAGATACGCCTACAAAGAGACCTGATAATATGATAATAACCCTTCTCCTAGCATTCCGTTTCTTCTGGGGTAATCAACGTACAACGGAATAATGGAGGGATTGTAGAGCTCGCCTCCAGTATTCTCAAATGATGTTTTCTTATGTCGATCCATTTCTATGGGGCAGCGTATCCAGAAATATCGACCAGTCCAAGCAAGCAATGGCTTACTCCAACAACCAATGGCTTATCCGCTGGGAAGGACGCCTCAAAAACGGCCTGACCAATGGCCCACTAACGGACTTAACTACATGAAAGCTAGGTTCAGGCCTTTCCAAGAGCGACCGAAGAATGAAAGGTACCATTGAGAGGATTGGTGAAGTAAGGAGATACCGAACGTCCCGTAGAGGAATGGAGCGTAAGGCAATATGCAGACAAAATTAAGAAAATAAAGAGGATCAAGTCGGAGTTAGACCAACAGGGCATGTTCACGACAAGTTCTTGGAACCAGAGCATTACGCATAGCTAGATACACAATCATCGCAGAAGGTAGTCGTCAAAACAGACGCGTTCATGTCGGTAAATTTTGAGTTCAATTGATAAGTAGGAGATAAAACACATTGGAGCATTGAGTTTAAGATACGTCAATACACCCAATCGACCATTTGCATTTTTAGAACTACATATTATATACAAGAAGGTGCGATGTCTATTGCAAACAGCAAGATAGAGATCGTCTGTTAGGGCTGACTATCTAGCAAGTCAGGTCGAAGAACGGCGTGTTGTTCTAAAGTAGGGTAATAGCGAAAGACAAATCAGTTTGCGCCGCGTTAGCATCCTTCAAAGTGTACCAGAAGGTAGTACAGGTGCCAAAGAGCAAGCAGCCAACTTCGTCCCAATAGCGCTTAGAGTTCGCGAGCAAGGCAACAGCAGAGCCAGAGTTGGGACCAACTACAGAGATTTTAGCATCGTAATACGCAGGAAAGATTTTGATAATGTAACTTACCTCGTGGTCACCCAGTCTCGGTAACCCAAACAGGCTTTCCATCAAACACGCTCTCAGTCTAACCAACAGCCGCGAAGAAGTTCTCGCGTGCCTAGTCAATCGAGTTCAGCCTCGTGCTCTCGAAATATGGGAATGAGTTGTGTCCAAGCCAGTTCACGCTACTCGCAACACCGCGGTTCTCAGGTAGGACCCATGCAGTCCATGTGTCTACATGACCAATAGGCTTGCTCTCGAGTGCAGTGCCCCGGATCCAGTCGCGCATCCAGCCAATATAACCCTCGATCTCAGCAGCGGTAGCACCGACACCTGCATTATTTGCTACATTCTGTGGGCTGCTGCGGTACAGGTCCCCAGATCCTACACCGATGCCGATGATCTTGTCTGTGAAAGCGCTGCCGAGCTCCCTGGCACCACGAAGCAACGCGTTGAGTTCATTCTCGTATGCAGCACGTCCTGCGCTGGCCCAGAGTCCCACGAGGATCTGGGTGTCGGTGTCGATGGCTGCGCGGAAGGCAGAGATGGGATCGGCTGCGGAGCCGCATTGAACTGAGGTGTACAGGCACGCAGTGTTGAAGCCAGACGTTCCGGGGAGGCTCTTTGCCTCATTGAAGAAGCGCACGAAGTCGTTATATCCGCGGCATGAACCGTCGGCGTTGGTAGCGCCGTAGTTGAAGCCCTTACTTTGCGCGATAGCACTGGTCGCGAGGGCGAGAATAGACGCAGTTTTAGCCCACAGGTTGAAAAATTAGTGAATAGAATATTAGGCTTACAGAGATCCTAAGCATACAGCTCTAGGAATCGGGGCGAATCAACTCTTTATGCCTACACGGTACTGTGTTTTAAAATAGAATGTTTGCCCCCGTGCATCATCGCAGGCCGCCCAGACGGAAGATGTGGGGTAGGGGATCATGGCAGCGCGAGTGCGCGGACCACGTTGCATTGCGGACAATTTCCCGCCGCCAGGACAGCCTTGATGCCCTCCTCTTTCTTCACTGCTCTTGCCACGCATTCAGCATCGTCGTGCGAAGAATTTCGTTACATGTCATTCGCTCAGCTTTGAAATGGGCTTGAGTGACCAAACCTGCGTTACCTAGAGTGCACACCCTGGCGTTGGCTCACCGGTAGTTTAGAGAAGCATGGGCTTTAGTGAGCAATCGCGCACCGTGCGACACATGTTTTGCTATTTGTCTAGAGCTGTCTTTTGCTTTTCGGGGTCACGAATAGGGGATGAATGTTTCGTCGTTTCTATTCGTAACCCAAATTACCGTGTCTATGCACGTAGCGCCTATAGTCGCACAGAGCCTACTTGACGAAAAGCTCTGACTAGATATAACTTTGTCAGATAAAATGCGCAAAAACTGATTGCCAAATATGGGCTATTTGGCGCGGTACACAAAACAAGCTGTCGTGGCAACTGAGTACGGCACGCTAGCTGGCACAACCATGGAGAGCCAGCGAGCTAGACCATCACATGCCAAACGGTTATCGCGAACACCATGGCTCATTGCATCGGGTTTGGAACGGCATGGAGCCGAACCACTGAGATAGAGATAACGGACCTCCACCTGCCGTGCCGGGCAATCTCAGCAAACTGGGTAGATTCGAGTATATATATAGAGGCTGGCATACAGAGGTTAAAACATAGACAACGATCAGTGAATTAGAGCAATCAATTACTGCAATCAATCAATCATCCATTTATTACATATATTTATCACATACGTGCTCAAACCTCTTCAATCAATTGATCTACCTGGCCATTACTAAAAAGCCTTTTTACAGTCATGTTTCAAAAGTTTGGAATGCCAAGCCCACCCCACTATGCAACTCCAAACGTGACCTCAACTTCAAACCACTACAACTATGGCTACACAGCGCCGATTTGGACGAGAGATAGATGGAAATGCTCGCAGAAAGCTGAATATTTTTCAGGAAACACGCGACCATATTGTTAGGATAGTGTTAGCAGGTGCAGCGCAGAGCAAAGCTGTAGAGTTTTTTAGGTGTACACAGTTAGCTGTAAGCAAGATTATAAAGAAATAGTATAAAATAGGTAGTATAAAAGATAAACCTTGTAGTAGCTATCTACCTATATTATTACTACGCTAGAAGAAGCTTATCTATCGTAAGGCTTACGCATAGCTAAAGATTAAGTACTTAGAGCTTACTAAAGCTAGGGTATTTATAAATATAGATAGGACGCCTTTAAAGTTACTTAGCTATACAATATTATATAGGTACCTTAAGAGTACTAGCCTTACTAATTACTACTATAAAAAGTAACTAAAACTAAAGCCTATCTATACTTAGGAATACTAGTAGTACTATTAATAGTACTACTACTTTTAGTAGTACTTATATATATTTAAATTCTAAAATAAGTATTCTATTTAGAGAGGTACTAGCTATAACTATAAGTAGTACTTTTAGTTTATATAGGAGAAATAGAAGCTAGAGATAATAACTAAAGTTAATATCTATTAGTACTCTACTTAGATAGTATAGGTATATATATAGCTAGATAAATAAGGTAGACTATATATTATAGAGCTACCTAGGTACTATTAGATAACTTACTATAGGAGTATAGGTTAGTTAGTAAAAGTATAAATACTTAGGTTATAGTAGTTAATTAATATTAATATAGACTAATATAATAATTATTCTAAATAAAAGATATTAAGAGTATATAGTACTATAGTTTAAAGGTAATTAATAAATTATTAATATTTTCTTTATAATAAATTATTAGATTTAAGAGGTTTAATATAGAGGTTACTAAAAAGGCTTTTTAGTAATAGCTAGGTAGATTAGTTAATTAAAGAGGTTTAACTACGTATATAATAAATATATATAATAAATAGAGAATTAATTAATTATAGTATTATAACAAGGTTACGAGACCCCTAAAATCTTGTAATACCCTAGATATATTATAGTTATAGTCTTTAGCCTAGAGTAGGGCTAGTACGCTCTAGTATAAGGTTAGTACGCTATTAGTATAGGGCTAGTCTACTGCGCTAGCGTATAAGAAGCTCTATACTTGCGTATAGAGTTAAGTAAGTATTATTTACCTTCTTAAGAATTCTACTTAAATTACTATTATCCCTTTACTATCTTCTGTAGCCTATAGTAAGTACTATTGCCTTCTAGCTACTCTTAACAAGTAATTAAGTTAATTACTCTAATTAACTAATTATTATACTTTCTTAACTTCTATATCCTAGCTACTCTATATACTAGTTTCTACCTAGCTCTCTAAGATCTCTCTATATAGAGAGTAGAGATCTAATATCTTTATTATAGTAGTTTATCCCTATACTATTCCTAACCTAATATAATAAGCTATAGTACTTGTAATAGTTATTATATAAGTAAGGTAGTAGTATAGTACTAGTATTAATTATTAGATTACTCTAATACTAGATTACTCTATTACTAGATTATATATAGTATATCTAATATACCTCTTTAGCTTAAAACTAGTATTAAGCTAAACTAAAATATATATTATTAAGTTAAGCTTAAATCTTATTAAGAAGTACTTTATACTTTACCTAATACTTCTATATTTATCTTAGTTTAAGTTAAGTAAAGAAATAGTTTTATTTATTATATAGTAGAACCTTTATAAAGCTTTTAGCTATTATCTCTATTAATAGAGTATATTTAACTTAAATTTAATAGGCTAATACTTCTTACCTTAGCTTATAGTTATAGATATCTATATACTATAGTTTAGTCTATAGTTTAGCTAATTCTTCTATTATAAGCTAGATTGTTTAGGTACTATTATACTAGATAGTAATATAGTATATAAGTAGTATAATTTATAGCTTATTAAGTAGTCTTAATATAAATATTACTTCTTTAGCTACTTATAATAGAGCTAGTAGTTTAGCTTTAGTTTTTAAAGTTATAATAGTATCTTACTTATTTACTCTCTATATATAGAGGGGTATAAAAAATAAAAAGTAATTCTTTTTTTTTCTTTTTTTTTATTAGTAAATCTAAATAACTATATATAATAGAGAAGGCTAGAGCTTAGAAATAAGTAAGATATAAATTATTAATTAATAGCTATAGCTAAGCTTATTTCTTTTATAGTTAGGTAGTACTTCTATAAGCTAAGAATCTAAAGATTTAAGGTATAAGGAGCTAAGGTTATATTACTTAGTAGAGCTTAGTATACCTAGCTTAAGGCTTCTAGTACTTACCTCTATATAATATACTTTCTAGAAGAGTAGCCTTTTTACTATTACTCTAAGTTAAGTATTTAGTTATTTATTTTAAGTTTTTTAATATAGCTATATACTATATAGCTATATAGTTATAGCTTATTTATAGCTTTATACTTACTTAGCTACTACTACCTACTAAAATAAAGCTTTTAGGCTATACTTTATCTTATTAGATTTAAGAAAGCTTAATATAGAGGTTACTAAAAAGCCTTTTTAGTAATAGCTAGGTAGATTACTTAATTAAAGGAGTATAATTAAGTATATAATAAATCTCTATAATAAATTAATAATT